>WNWK01007193.1:90000-96717 GCA_009830355.1 Cherax destructor | reverse complement strand
CCATGCCAGTAATTGATCATGACTTGTATAAATTCCATGACTGTAAGTTCTTCTCTGAATTAGATATCTCACAAGCATACCATCAGGTGTCTTTACACCCAGACTCTAAACAATACACTGCTTTCCCTACTCATAGAGGACTAATGCAATATCGCACAATGCCTTTTGGTTTGGTCACCGCATGTGCCACTTATATTAGGCTTATGAGAATAGTCCTCTCTGACTTAAAGAATGTTTCGGTGTATTTTGACAACATTTACATTATGACGCATGTCTGGGAAGATCATCTTTCAACACTGTCGCTTGTTTTAAAGAGACTAAGAGCTCATGGCCTTACCGTCAAACCACAGAAGTGTTTTCTTGGTTTCTTCAAAATTCAATACTTGGGGTTCATTATTTCAGACAATTCTTTATCGCCTTTTCCTAACAAAACTAAAGCTGTTCTGGAATGCACTTTTCCTAGTACAAAAAAGTTGCTAAGAAGCTTCCTTGGATCTGTAAACTTCTACAGAAGTTTTGTCCCAAACTTAAGTGGTCTGACCTTCATTCTCACTGACTATTTAAAAAAGAATGTGAAAGAACCACTGGTTTGTTCTGATGAAGCAAAACAAAGCTTCGAACAAATTAAAAGAATATTTTCGAACCCTCCTGTCCTAAAATTACCAGATGTTAACGAAGTTTTTTGTCTCAGAACAGATGCCTCTCATTCTTGACTCGGTGTGTGTTACTTCAGTATTACGATAAGACTCCGTTCCCGGTATCTTTTGCCAGTAAGAAGCTTCTACCACGGGAAGAAAGATACTCTACTGTGGAAAAGGAATGTTACGCCTTAGTGTGGGGTATAAGTAGGTTCAAATACTACTTGTATGGGAAACCCTTCATACTTGAAACTGATCACAAGCCACTCATGTATTTAGAAAACTTCAAAGGTACAAATAGCAGACTCTTGAGATGGGCTTTGGCTATTCAGGCCTACAAGTTTAAAGTTATTTATATCTCTGGCTCTGAAAACCACTTTTCAGATTGGCTGAGCCGAGGTTGTACATAGTGCTTTTCCCTCTGTTTAACTTATTACCTTCGACCATAAGTTTTGGAAAGGGGGTATTGTGAGGGAAAAGTAGTCTAATTATGGGTTAAGGTTGTTAGTCTGCCGGCGGTCATTCACGGGTTCAGCCGGTGCTTCCCTCTTGCAGGCAGAAACAGAACCCCCCCCTTTTTGGTGGTAGTTACCTTACCTGGTGACAGTGAAACTGTGGAGAGTCACTACACCTCCACACTTCTCCTGAACAGGTAAGGTGCTCTACCAGGGGTATTTCTTTTTTTGTTTGTGGTTGATTTAAGGTTACCAGTAATTTCTTCCATCTTAAAGTAAACATGTTATCCTTTTTCTTTCTTACATGTTATGTTTACTTACTTGTGGTAACTATTCTTTATTTTCTCTTTATCAGCTCTGCTGCTGGCCTGGTCAGCTGGTACAGACGCCAGTTTTGAAGGAGCTAGATGTACGTCTCTCTGACTTGGTTTTTGTCTACTCTTCCGCTTCTAAATCTTACGTACCTCGACCAAGTGGCATACGAGAATTCTTAACTACCCAGGATAACCATCCAACATCTCGTCTACACCAGAGACTCAACCTGGGCTTATATTCTCCTACTCTTCATCCTGCCAGAACCACAACGGCCTATTTTTTTTATATATATTTTATTAAAAACTTAAAATTCGCAGTTTATTTCCTACCCAAGAGTCATTATTTGTTTTTATTATTTTTTCCATTATTATTTGTTCAGGTGGAAGGTGTTCCCCTGACACCAATCAATTTCCCTATGGTTGAAGTCACCCATGATTAGTAGCTTCGCCCTGCTCGCACAAGCCCTTCTGGCCACTACTGCCAGTGTATCAATCATCGCTCTGTTACTCTCATCATACTCTTGCCTTGGCCTCCTGCTGTTCGGTGGTGGGTTATACATCACTGCAATTACCACCTTGGGACCTGTAGACTGTAGCATTCCTACTATGTAATCCCCAGCTTCTCCTCTGTCTTCTCTTTCCAGCTCGTCAGTGTTGGATGGCATACACACAACTGAGGAGGAGGTGAAGAAGTTGCTAAGTGACCTTGACACCTCAAAGGCGATGGGACCGGACATCTCCCCTTGGGTCCTTAGAAAGGGAGCAGAGATGCTGTGTGTGCCACTAACAACATTATTCAACACATCCCTTGAAACTGGGCAGCTACCTGAGGTATGGAAGAAGGCAAATGTAGTTCCCATTTATAAGAAAGGAGACAGAAAAGAGGCACTAAACTATAGACCAGTGTCACTTATGTGTATAGTGTGCAAAGTCATGGAGAAGATCATCAGGAGGAGAATGGCGGAGCACCTGGAACGGCACAGGATTATAAACGACAACCAGCACGGATTCATGGAAGGCAAATCCTGTGTCACAAACCTTCTGTAGGTAAGACACGAGAGAGAGGGGTGGGTTGATTGCATTTTTCTTGGACTGCAAGAAGGCCTTCGACACAGTTCTTCATATGAGATTAGTGCAGAAGTTGGAGGATCAGGCGTGTATAACAGGAAGGGCACTGCAATGGATCAGAGAATACCTGACAGGGAGGCAACAACAGGTCATGGTACGTGATGAGGTATCACAGTGGGCGCCTGTGACGAGCGGGGTCCAACAGGGGTCAGTCCTAGGACCAGTGCTATTCTTGGTATATGTGAATGACATGACGGTCGGGATACACTCAGAAGTGACTCTGTTCGCCGACGATGTGAAATTAATGAGGAGAATTAAATCAGATGAGGATCAGGCAGGACCTCAAAGAGACCTGGACATGCTGGACACCTGGTCCAGCAACTGGCTTCTCGAATTTAATCCGCCAAATGCAAAGTCATGAAGATCGAGGAAGGGCAAAGAATACCGCAGACAGAGTATAGGCTACGTGGACAAAGACTGCAAACCTCGCTAAAGGAGGAAGACCTTGGGGTGAGTATAACACCAAACACGTCACCGGAAGCACACATCAACCAGATAACTGCGGCAGCATATGGGCGACTGGCAAACCTAAGATTAGCGTTCCGATACCTTAATAAGGAATCGTACCGTGTACGTCAGGCCCATACTAGAGTATGCAGCACCAGTTTGGAACCCATACCTGGACAAGAACGTCAAGAAATTGGAGGAAGTGCAAACGTTTGTGACAAGGTTAGTTCCAGAGCTACGGGAAATGTCCTACGACGAAAGGTTAAGGGAAATCGGCCTGACAACATTGGAGGACAGGAGGATTAGGGGAGACATAACGACATACAAAATAATGAGGGTAATTGACAAGGTAGACAGACAGAATGTTCCAGAGAGGGGACACAGAAACAAGGAGGCACAATTTGAAGTTGACGACTCAGATGAGTCATAGGAATGTTAGGAAGTATTTCTTCAGCCATAGAGTAGTCAGGAAGGGGAATAGTCTAGCAAGTGATGTAGTGGAGGCAGGAACCATACATAGCTTAAAGACGAGGTATGATAAAGCTCATGGAGCAGGGAGAGAAGGGACCCAGTAGCGGTCAGTGAAGAGGCGGGGCCAGGAGCTGAGACTCGACCCCTGTAACCACAATTAGGTGAGTACAATTAGGTGAGTACACACACACACACACACAGGTGATAAGGCTGAAGAGAGAAGATGGGGAACTCACAAATAACGATCAAGAGCTTTGTGAGGAGCTCAACTCGAGGTTTAAGGAAGAATTCACAGAGGAGGAAGGAAGGCAGCTGGGTAGACAGGACGGGGTGCATCACCAACAAGGGATGTATCAAGTGCTGGAGGGCATACACACAAGTGTGGAGGTGGTGAAGCAGGTAGCCAGTGACCTTGATGTCTCAAAGGCGGTAGGTCCGGACAATATCTCCTCGTGTCCCCTTCAGGAAGGAGCTGAGGTACTGAGTGTGCCACTTACCATAATATTCAACACATCCCTTGAAACTGGGCAGCTACCTGAGGTATGGAAAAAGGCCAACGTAGTCCCCATCTTCCAAAAAGTAGACAGAAAAGAGGCACTGAACTATAGACCGGTGTCACTTACGTGTATACTGTGCAAAGTCTTGGAGCAAATCATCAGGAAAAGAATGGTGGAACATCTGGAGCTAAACAGGATAATCAATGCCAGACAGCACGGATTCCGGGAAGGCAAACCCTGTGTAACAAACCTCCTGGAGTTTTATGATAAAGGAACAGAGGTAAGGCAAAAGAGAGAAGGGTGGGTTGATTGCATTTTGCTGGACTGCAAGAAAGGCCTTCGACACAGTTCCTCATATAAGATTAGTAAAGAAGTTGGAAGAACAGGCATGTATAACAGGAAGGGCACTGGAATGGATCAGGGAATACCTCACAGGGAGGCAACAATGGGTCATGGTGCGTGATGAGGTATCACAGTGGGCGCCTGTGACGAGCGGTGTACCGCAGGGACCAGTGCTATTCTTGGTATATGTGAATGACATGACGGACGGGATAGACTCAGAAGTGTTTCTGTTCGCAGATGATGTGAAACTAATGAAGAGAATCACATCGGAAGAGGACCAAGCAGGACTTCAAACAGACCTGGACAAGCTTGACATCTGGTCTAGCAACTGGCTTCTCGAATTTAATCCCACCAAATGCAATGTCATGAAGATCGAAGAAATGCAAAGAAGACCGCTGACAGAGTACAGGCTAGGTGGACAAAGGCTACAAACCTCGTCAAAGGAGAAAGACCTTGGGGTTAGTATAACGCCAAGCACGTCTCCGGAGGTACACATCAACCAGATAACTGCGGCAGCATATGGGCGACTGGCAAACCTAAGATTAGCGTTCCGTTACCTTAACAAGGAATCGTTCAAGACACTGTACACCGTGTACGTCAGGCCCATACTAGAGTATGCAACACCAGTCTGGAACCCACATCTTGTCAAGCACGTCAAGATGCTAGAGAAAGTGCAAAGATTTGCGACAAGGCTAGTTCCACAACTCAGGGGACTGTCCTATGAAGAAAGGTTGAGGGAAATAGGACTAACAACACTGGAGGACAGAAGGGTTAGAGGAGGCATGATAACGACATACAAAATACTGCGGGGAATCGACAAGGTGGATAGTGACAGAATGTTCAAGAGAGGGAACACACAAACAAGGGGGCACAACTGGCAGCTAAAGACTCAGATGAGTCAAAGGGATGTTAGGAAGCATTTCTTCAGCCATAGAGTAGTCAGGAAGTGGAATAGTCTAGCGAACGATATAGTGGAGGCGTGAACCATACATAGTTTTAAGACAAGGTATGATAAAGCTCATGGAGCAGGGAGAGCAGATACCCAGTAGCGGACAGCGAAGAGGCGGGGCCAGGAGCTGAGTCTCGACCCCTGCAACCACAATTAGGTGAGTACAATTAGGCGAGTACAGGAGGTGTTCCTGTTTGCAAACGACGTGAAGCTAATGAAGAGAATACAAACAGACGACAGACTTACAGCCTGTCCAAGGGGATCTAGACAGGCTGCAAGCCTGGTCCGACAAAGTGTAACGTTATGAAGATAAGGCAAGGACAAAGAAGGCCGCAGACGCTGTGCAGCCTAAGAGGTCAGAGGCTGCAAAAACTCACTCAAGGAAAAGGATCTTGGGGTGAGCATCATACCGAGCACATCTCCTGAGGCACATATCAACCAAATAACTGCTGTAACATATGAGCGCCTGGCAAACCGAAGAATAGCGTCTCGACATCTAAGAAGTCATTCACGACTCTGTACATCGTGTACGTCAGGCCCATATTGGAGTAAGCAGCACCAGTATGGAACCCATAACAGTTCAAACACGTCAAGAAATTCGAGAAAGTGCAAAGGTTTGATACAAGACTAGTCCCGGAGTTGATGCGTATGTCGTACGAGGAGAGGTTAAGGGAACTCAACCTGACAACACTGGAGGACAAAAGGGATTAGGGGGATATGATAATGACATATAAAATACTGAGAGGAACTGAAAAGGTGGATAGGGACAGAATGTTTCAGAGATGGGACACAGCAACATTGGACACAGCTGGAAGTTGAAAACCCAGATGAGTTACAGGGATGTTAGGAAGTACTTCTTCAGTCACAGAGTTGTCAGGAAGTGGAACAGTCTGGAGAGTAATGTAGTGGAGGAAGAATCAATACATAGCTTTAAGACGAGGTTCAATAAAACTCATGGAGCAGGGAGAGTGTGAACCTAGTAGTTACCAGCCAAGAGGCTGCGCCAGGAACTGTGAATCGACCCCTGCAACCACAAATAGGTAAGTACACATCATACACACACACACACACACATTATATATATATATATATATATATATATATATATATATATATAATATATATATATATATATATATATATTAATATTAACACGTTGGCCGTTTCCCACCGAAGCAGGGTGACCAAAAATGAAAATAAAACGAAAATAAAGAAAACACTTTCATCATCATTCAACACTTTCACCATCACTGATACATAATCACTGTCTTTGCTGAGGCGCTCAGACACGTCAGTTTAGATGTCCCTCCAAACTGCCAATATCCCAAACCCCTCCTTTAAAGTGCAAGCATTGTACTTCCCATTTCCACGACTCAAGTCCGGCTAACCGGTTTCCCTGAATCCCTTCACAAAATATTACCCTGTTCACACTCCAACAGCTCGTCAAGACCCAAAAAAACATTCGTCTCCATTCAC
>WNWK01007193.1:30000-87500 GCA_009830355.1 Cherax destructor | reverse complement strand
ATGCGCAGAGAGATTTAGAATATTAAGTTATTTAAAAATAATTCTTATTTTCATTTTTTACGGCAAATATCATAATTTGCTTAATCTACTAATTACATGTCCAGTGCACAGAAAACAAACAATAATTGCAGTTTTAATTTTTATCATAAAGGGTATTAAAATGAGCATCATTATTATAAACGTCACGGGGATGTACATAAACCTAATTATTATCATATGTGGCATATTGCTCTGAACATTTTGCAAATATTTTATAGTTTTTTTCATGTGTGATCAGACTTTCTCTATGGTTGACTTATCAACCATGCTATTGGTACCTGCAGGCGATAGACCCAGGTTAATCAGGCACCTCCTTTAGAAATTTGTGTACCTACCTGATACTTGCTTATACCTATATACCTGCTGTACATCATGTGTATGTTGGAAGAAGTATGGAGTACCGAAGACTTTGTATGATCTCTTTTCTGGGTGATCTAATACCAACAATTGCGCCAACGTTAAACATAATACACTATCATACAACACTCAATACCCTCACATAACACAGTGTACCGTAATATATCATACTGCTCTATAGTTTAGCATAGTGCATTATAACAATGTACCATATTACACCATAGTCTCCCATAATACAATATACAGCCGGGCTATGGTTCGTACGTCGGGTTGCATGCGGCCAACAGTAACAGCCTGGTTGATCAGGCCCTGATCCACCATGAGGTCTGGTCACAGACCGGGCCGCAGGGGCGTTGACCCCAGAAACCCTCTCCAGGTATACTTCAGGTAACATAATACGATACTTTAAAACATAGTGCACCTCTTAATTAACAACATACTGTACCAGTATCCCACAACCCACATCATTGTATAATATAGTGCACTACCATACAACATAAAGCAACATAGCTTTCATACAACATAGTGTTCTATCACGCAGCATAGTGCACAATTATTCATTATAGCGCAACATTACACAACTCAGAGCACCATCATACAACGTAGTCCGTCATTAACGAAAATTGTGCATAACAATATAACATAGTGCTCCGTGCAATATAGAACTCAACCATACCATACAGTACACCATCATAAAACACATTGCACCATCATACAACATGGTGTACCGTCAACCAACACAGTGCACCTGAGGATAAATTTCTCCAACAAGGGGGCAGGATAAGGGGGCTGTAACCCCTCTCTCTGGTCCAACATCTGAAGAAGCAGATGTGAACCGTGTAATACGAGGGCGATCGCCCAAACTCAGGTAAGCCATTTCCAGCCTTTCAGGTGACATACGTGAAATATTGGCGTTATAGGTCACCAGAGGGGATGATAACTGGTCATGATCGCTGTGTTTCAGCTCACTGGAACATAGCTGACCCACTGAAGGAGACCCCAGGTTGCGGCTGCTGTTCAAGTCCATCAATGGTCTTTAATGTAGTTTATATCAGAAAATCCCCCACAGCACCATCATGCAACATAGTGCACCATCATACAACATAGTGCACCATCATACAACATAGTGCAATATCATACAACATAGTGAAATATCATACAACATAGTGCAATATCATACAACATAGTGCAATATCATACAACATAGTGCAATATCACACAACATAGTGCAATATCATACAACATAGTGCAATATCATACAACATAGTGCAATATCATACAACATAGTGCAATATCATACAACATAGTGCAATATCATACAACATAGTGCAATATCATACAACATAGTGCAATATCATACAACATAGTGCAATATCATACAACATAGTGCAATATCATACAACATAGTGCAATATCATACAACATAGTGCACCATCATACAATACAGTGCACCATCATACAATACAGTGCACCATCATACAATACAGTGCACCATCATACAATACAGTGCACCATCATACAATACAGTGCACCATCATGCAATACAGTGCAGCATCATACAACACAGTGCACCATCATACATCATGATGCTCCAGCATACAACGGAATGTTCCATTATTCAATAATGTGCATAACCTAAGAATATAGTGCACCACCATACAATATACTGCACTATTATACAAAAGAACACACCATCATTCAACACACTGTACAAACCAGCAACGTACTGCACAGCCATACAACATAGTGCACAGGTTTGGTTAGGTAAGGTTCGTCAGGAAATATGAGTGTTTCTTGACGCGGGTCTTAGTCAGATGATGACCCGCCGTTGGAGCTTTTGGTCATCTGACCGAGGCCTTCTGCTGGCTTACCGGTCCACCCATTTAAAAATTAGGGTCATAGTTATAACTATTTAGTTATAGTGCGCAACCATACAGTATAATGCACTGTCATACACCAATGCACCATTATACAACACAGTGCACCATCATACAACGCGGTGCACCATCATAAAACACAGTGCACCATTATACAACACAGTGCACCATTATACAACACAGTGCACCATCATACAACACAGTGCACCATCATACAACACAGTGCACCATCATATGTATATTATTGAGTTATTATGAGTTATAAATCACTTAATGAGTATTTCTTTTAACATCGCTTCTTAGTTGTAAATATTTCCTTTATATTTCGTAACGTGATTTACTTTGCTTACTTTGAATTTTAGTCTATATCTAGTTTATTGCACTATCCATCTCTCTCTCTCCCTCTCCCTCTTCCTCTCTCTCTCCCTCTTGTTGACAGCTTTAGTAATAATGTGATATCTCTCAAAAGCCAAAACATTAATAGTATCTGTGACATATCTGTACATAGCCAAAACGATGTATGTAACCACTAGTATATTGAATACATGTTTATTGTTCACATTAATGAAAAAAAGTGTTTATTCTGCCGCAGACCTGAATATTTTTTTTTTTTGTAGTGGCTATGACTGCCCCATTACCAACTATACTGACAATCTGATTCAAATCTTTTAAAGGTACATAAAATATCAGTAAAACAGAAGTTTATGAAAACTATACATTATTTTATATGTATAGACTAGAACATATTTTCAAACCAAAAATCAGTATTTTGTGCACAAATGTCTAGTTTAGCTAAGCAAATACATTATAGATGTAAGCTAGTTAATTTATGATAATCATATATGCTAGAGTAAATGTGGCTATATCAAGTAATGAGAGAACCAGCCTGTACATTATTAATCATAAATACATCTTATGAAATGTGGCTGGATGGCTCACTAAGACAGCAGGGCGGATCAGCTGAGTGGGGGTGATTACTGTTCAGTCGTTGCTAGGGAACCAAAGATCACATCCAGAGGGTCGTTGCTAGGGAACCAAAGATCACATCCAGAGGGTCGTTGCTAGGGAACCAAAGATCACATCCAGAGGGTCGTTGCTAGGGAACCAAAGATCACATCCAGAGGGTCGTTGCTAGGGAACCAAAGATCACATCCAGAGGGTCGTTGCTAGGGAACCAAAGATCACATCCAGAGGGTCGTTGCTAGGGAACCAAAGATCACATCCAGAGGGTCGTTGCTAGGGAACCAAAGATCACATCCAGAGGAGCTACTGACGTTATAATGAGTTGGCAAGTGAGTAGCAAGAACTATGATGTCATGAAATCTCTAATATTTTAATTTCTGTAATGAATTATTCACTGAAGTGAAGCCGTATAAATAAGGTTCAAATTCATTCTTCTTCCCTAAAATGCATTTCTATTTCTCCTAAATTGCTTAAACGCTTTTTGTAATTAAAAAAAAAAACAGAAATAATCTCCCATAAAAGCCACAGGCGGGATGGAGAGAAGTCAAAAGAGAATCAGTCATACGAGGCCAAAATCATTGCTTTGTTTTGAACAACATAGTCAGCTCACACACAGAGTCCGTGGTTCGATCCCCAGCATGAGTGAAAATGTTGGGCATGTTTCCTTACACCTGTTGCCCCTCTTCACCTAGCCGTAAGTAGGTACCTGAATGTTATTCGCCTGGTGTGGGTCGTATCCGAGGGTGTATGTACCTTAGATAGGGATGGGCTTTGAAATGAGATGAAGTAGAATAACAGTTCCTAGACTGTAAAAAAAATGGACTTGTATAAAAAGTACTGTCCAAATGTGTTATGAAAACAGGTAGACAGTGGTTCTACTTGTTTTCATAACACATCTGGATGGACCAAAAGACTATACATGTGATGGCATGCTAGTGGACTAACCCACTAGTACTGTTCTAACACCCCTTAGATACATTGACCATTTATCTGTGACACAATCTAGTACAAGCGACGTGCAATAATAAGAATCAAACACGAGACTTGAGAGATATTCAATGTAGTCTGACTCAGCGTATGCCACGAGGCAATGTATATATGTATGGGATCAATTATAGGTGTGGGAACAGCTTATAATCGAATCGGTGCTTTGCTGATTGGTTGAATTAAACTCCAGATCATATTGGATTCAGGATAACAGTCATCCAACACTCAGGATTAGATATGTTCCCATTTACCTGTTAATAGAAATTTTAAATTTATTTTTAAGCTTTTGATTTTCTTATCATCCTATAACCATAATTTAAGAAACAATGAATAATAAAGCTTGAACGAAAAAGGATACTCAAACATAAGTATTGTAACAATTCGATAAATTCTGAATACACGAAAAATTTCATCCCGTTGTAAAAAGAGTTCAATAATTTCTAATAATACTAACCATATGTGCCTTTTAAAAGTATGTTTCTAGATGGTCGGCTGACTTGAGATGGTGAAAGGTGTCTATGAACTTACCGTCAATGACTGCAGTTGGTGACCACTGATAACATTCCACTGTCTAGAATGCGACGGGTCTGGGCCCATCTTATTGACTTTTCTATTAGCACTGTCGTTTAAGCAGAAGGATTGCAAATTATTGAGGCTTTCTATTGTTCATTGCAGCTTTTTGTTAATTGACAATAGTTGGGGTGAAGAGCTGCACTACAGCTTCGTCATGGGGACGAGACAAAATATTTGTACAGACTTTCAATATTGGGAGGTTGTTTGTGACAACTGTTATTATTTCCCAGGATAACATGTGACAGGGTCTGAGCTCTTCTTATTGAAATTCCAATTAACACGACTCTTATTCCCATTAACATGGCTGTTGAGCGGCGGCTTCTATATTTTTGAGGATGAAAGTACACAGTAATTTTCTCCACTCACCAAATCCCAGATAAGTATGGGCGCCCAGATAAGATTTTGTAATGCTTAACAATTCGAAAAACGGGCGAAATTTTAACTAACATTATCTCTCAGTCCACAGCAGGATTTGAACCTGCACACTCTGTATCAAAGTACGCAGTACTTTCGCCACTCAGCCAGATCCGAGATCATAAAGAAGATGCAGGTACCCCGCATATTCAGAGTTTTGAGGTAAAACTATTATGTCCCTCGAGTGCATTGTGGTACTGGACACGGATTATAAGATACGGGGAATCCGTTTCTGGCATCGCTTGTCGACCAAACCCAGTTTAGGTTTTTAGTTAGATTGGGAAATACCCGAGGCAATAGGTTAGTATTTTGAAAAGATAATCTCCGGGCAGACAGGCAGGCCTTCTTCCCATTTTTCCAATCTATTTAATTTGCCATATCATGCCACAAGGAGTAAGAAAACCTAACTTTACTCACTAACAAAGTTCCTCAAACTTTACCTACCTCCCAAACATTTCTCATTATATTACCACGTTTTTCAAAGTACAGACTGCAAGCCCGTGAAAACAGGTGCAGAAAAAAAGTTTCACTAAGGGAAGCCTGAGGGAGGGAGAGAGAGAGAAGGCAGGAAATGGGAGTGGGAAGGTAAGGTTGGAAAGAATGGTGGGAGATGGAAGGAGACAGAAGCAGAATGTAAATAGAGAGTAAGAGGTTCTGGAGTTGCAAACTGTTTAAGAGTTTTTGAAAAGCTCTCGTGACAAGAGGCTACGAGAGAGAGCAGAGGGAGTCTACAAAAGGCAGAAACTGTGAGATGAGTTTGTGAGAGTGAACTAGAAATAATGGGAAACTGAATATATTTTGGTCTAAACTAAGAATGTTTATTGAGACATCTATACCACTGTCTTAGCTACTGTTGCAGCCTCTGGGAACTACTGCTACAGCTGCTACCAACGACTTCCTCAGTTGTTGTACCGATATAGGTGGGGATTTATTTAAAAATGTGGTATGTGTATTAATTTTTAAAGGTCATATATTTTAATATAAATTACTTTCGAACACTCATCTCTAAATCCTCTTTCAATAAAGTGCTTTTGGTTGTCATTGGCTCTGAAACTAATTTTTCACTATTTATTTATAAGTTTTTGTGAATGTTAGCTTTAGTTTATGGATGGGCAATTTATTAATATTTGAATGATAAATATTTACTAACCTGAATATGTATTTAGTAGGTTTTCTCCTCCCCTAGATGCTATTTCGACTATGTCTAACCAATTTGAAAGATAATTCATGATCTACCAGTTAACCTATGTTTCACATCATCGATTGAGGCGAATTAGAAAGAATTATATTTACAAATGAAGATGATTGTCCAGAGTTCTTAAAGGTTATTCAAACTGCACCTGAAGTTAGATGATACTATATAATATAAAAATTTATATTCAAACACAACACTCGTAAGTTGTCTTATGCTTCCCTCTTCCAACACGAACACTGACGTGTATGTTGAGCATCAAGTGTTAAATTATTCCTTGCTCAAGGCTCTGAAGGCAATTTTTACCTTTGCTAACCTTGCGTGTGCTGTTGATCTTATCCAGTTTATTTGTACTTCCGGAGATAAGCAGGCATTACACTGAAATTGTGATTTTTTTTTTTAGTCCTGTGATTGTTTCTCTTCCATATGATAGATTTTCATTGCCATATTTTTGTCTCTAATCTACTATTTATTTCGCCTTTTAGCATTAAACTCCAATACCCGCTTCCTGGAATATTCTTACAGTTTGTTCAGGTCACATTGCAGCCATCTTCATATTTCTTCAGTAGCTTTGCCTCCTGTAAACGCATCGCTTTTTAAGACTCTACCCACTGGTAGATCATTCTTGTTATTCATCAACTGTATAGACTCAAAGACGAATTTTTGAAGGACTTCCCTTGAATATTATTAACACCGAAACACTTCCTTCACAGTAACGTGGATCCCGGATCATTGTTTACTCGGAATACAAATGTGCTCCTACCTGGTCTTGTATGCTTGTGTGTTCCGTGTTGTCTAAATGATCCAGGATTAATAATAATAATAAGGATACAGTACTACTGCTATTACTACTAGTGCTTCTGCTACTACTACTACTATCACTACTACTACTAGTATTACTACTACTACTAATAATAAAAATATTATTAATATTAACAATAATAATAGTAATAATGACTTTATCCTCGTATTGCATAGCCCCAGTTCCCTGTAAATCAATGCACACAACTGGAGTGGTACATGAATGGTATACAATACCAACAAGATGAAAATTTGACACATGTGCAACATCTGGGTCTTTTTAATGTAGACGTTTCGCCATCCAGTGGCTTTATCAATGCAAATTCTAGGACATAATTTGAAGACAGTAGAACTATGTACAAAAGATGAGGTAATCAGTCCCTCGTCTTTGGAGTTGGTGTGAAGAGCACCGTAGTCGTGAAGGATCTGGAGCACAGGCAAAAAGGCTGGCACTTGTATACTGGCGTCAGGTGAAAAGTGGACGGGTAGCAGACGAAGGCTTTGTCACTGGTAGGCGGGATTCCCCAGTGGAAGTAGGTCATACCCAAGGGACTGGTTAGTAGAAGTAAAGAAGGTTGTGGAGATGACGTCTAAATCAAGATTCCATGTTGCAGTGTCTGACAAGTTATACCTGAATGGCATACAATCCCGCCTACCAGTGAAAATGCCTTCGACTGCTACCCGTCCCCTTTTCACCTGACGCCAGTACAGTGGAACCTCTGGTTACGACCATAATTCGTTCCAAAACTCTGGTCGTGACCCGAACCTGATTTCCCCATTGGATTGTATGTAAATACGATTAATCCGTTCCAGACCCCTACGAACTGAATGTAAATATTGTTTTTTAAGATTTTTAAGCACAAAAATAATTAATTATACCATAGATTGCACAGTGTAAGATTAAACTAAATGTAAAAACCTTGAATAACGCTGAGAAAATCTTGAACAACAGAGAAAACTAATATTGTAATAATATTGGTAGAATTACCGACAATATGTTAAGTAAAAGGACACAAATGCAACTAATGTGACATTTTATTGTGGCAACGTTTCGCTCTCCAGGAGATTTGTCAAGCCGTTACAAGCGATACATGGACACAGTGGGCATATATATACTCTCAAAGTGAGGTGAAATACTAGTGGTGGTAGTAGTAGTAGTGATATAAGTAGTAGTAGTAATACAATAAGGTAGAACAATCAATATGCACATAAGTAAAAGGTGATAAAACAAATACTTGGGTAGTATAACAATAGGTTAGACAAATATTTCTGCTGGAGGTTGAAATATAGAAGGCCTGTAGGAGTGTTCCACATCTACGATGTGCTTGTGTTGAATCAGTAGGAGAGACTGTGATGGTAGGGTTTACTGTTTTCAGGAGGATTCTTGCTTGTAACGGCTTGAGAAAGCTCCTGGAGAGCGAAACGTTGCCACAATAAAATGTCACATTAGTTGCATTTGTGTCCTTTTACTTAACAAAACTAATATTGTACGAGTTTTAAGAGGCGTCTAATGGCTGAGCAATGAACTCCGTTATTTATCGTCCGATTTCTTTCATTTTTGGTGTACGTTAAGAAGCATCTTTCCAACATACATTGCCCAAGTTTCAATAAAATACCCCCAACAAACAACTAAGAACAAAAATATTTACCAAAAATGATACAAGACAAGCCCTATCCGGGTACTGGCAATGCAAGAAGCTGTTTCGGCACTACCTGGAAAAATAAACACATAGGCAGTATAATGTGATCCTTTATTGACAACTTTTCTCCCATGCAGTGGGCTTTATCGAGTCACAAACAGATCTACCTGGAGTAGATTATAGGATTTAGTCAGGTGGAGAATGCTGGGTCAGGTGGAGAAAGCTGCATGTGACAGTCTTCAAAGTAGCTTTAAAAAGAGATTGGACAATTATATGGGTAGATCTTCTGCAGTGTTCCATTCTTAAAAGAGGAATGAAGTTTGTCCTCACTTCTCCAGCCAAACCTTAAGGAAGCAGGTTCTACCCTAGCTGGCTCCCGGTCCCCTCTCTCACACTGCACCCGTGTATACCTACACCTTTCATACAATAAAACTCCGTCTAGTCATCGGCCGTATCTCTTCACCTACGCTACCATTCTACTGCACTAGACCTGAAAGAAGTAAGGCAAGAACAGCAATTACAGTTAAGGGTTCTATGTGGGATAGCGATGAAGAAGTTTCTTGGCAATAGATTCAGCTATGTTGTAGAAGCCGTTGTTCTGGTTGAAGTTGTTGGATATACAGATGAGTGATGATTCCAGGGTTCTTCGGTATTGAGTGTTGTCTTCTCTGGCGACGAGTCTTGCGTTTATGTAGTTCATTAAATGGTTGTGAATTTCGGTATTGAACACAGGCATTTCTTGGGTCGTCAGATCTGTCTGCGTACTGGTGTTCTGAAATACGTGTTTGGAGGTCTCTGGATGTTTCGCCGACGTATAATTTGCTGCAGTCATTACAATGGATTGTATATACCCCTGCAGTGGATTGAAGTTTGTCCTGTTTGTTACTGGTAATGTCCTTGATGGTGGTGGATGTGGAGATAGATACTTGGAATGAGGTATTGGAAAAAATGTTGGCAACGTGTTTGGCAATGAAGTCTTCTCTGGGTGTGTTGAAGATGTTTAATGTCCGTCGTCTGCAGTCTCTAATAAAGTGATGAGGATAGTGAAGTTTAGAAAAAACTTGCTCAATAAGGGAGCATTCTTCCTCAAGGAACTCACTGCTGCAGATTCTGAGCGCGCGCAGGAAAAAGCCTATAATTACACCACGTTTAGTTTTGGTGTTGTGGTGAGAGTAGAAGTGGAGAAGATCGCGTTGGTTGGTAGGTTTTCGATAGACTTTAAAACGAAGTTCATGGTCAGCTTTGCAGAGAAGAACATCAAGGAAAGGAAGTGTGTTGTCGACTTCTTCTTCTAGTGTGAACTGGATTGATGGCTCGACCTGGTTGAGTTTGTGTTGGAGAGCTTGAACGTTGAAGAGTCTGGGAGTAATGATGAGAATGTTGTCAACATAACGGAACCAGGTTGCAGAAGAGGGAATAATAGTGGAAAAACGCTCGGCTTCCAGATGTTCCATAAATAGGTTCGCAAGGACGGCACTAAGTGGCGATCCCATGGGTAGTCCAAAAGTTTGCTGAAAGAGTTGATTTTCGAAAGAGAAACATGTAAATTCCACACATAATTCAACAAGGTCGATGAAATCGCTGGCTGGAAGAGGAAAATCTAGCAAGTCGTCAATTTTCCTGCGCAAGAGATCAATAGCTTGTGTAGTAGGTACTTTGGTGAATAGGGATGTTACATCAAGGCTGGAGAGTTTCTTGTTCCTGATGTTGCGAATGCGATTGAGAAGATCACCAGAGTGTTTGAGATGTGCTGCACTGATAATGCCCAAAAGTTTGGAGAGGTGTTTTTAGCCCTCCTTTAAGAGGAATCATCACTTTAAGACTACTCTTGTCTACCGGGAATCAGACACAAAAATCTCATCCAAAACCATCTTGCACAACCACTATTGCAAGTGCGTAGTTAACTGCTGAACACATGTTAAGTGCTTGCCCATGATTTAGGCCTGTTTGTCTATGTCATAATATTTATAATAACTGGGCTGTCTTTAGTGACTTCGGGGAACTTATAGGGGGACTCTTTGATGCTGACACTTTAATGAGATTTTTAAATGATCCTCGCTCTTTTAACTTGGTGTGACAGTATTTAGAAATGTTGAGAGATTTTTTAATGAAATATTTTTCTTTATTTTTTCTTCGATGTAATTTATTTTTAATTGCCAAGAGTGCCGAGGGATCTACCAAGTGAAAATGCTCTTCAAATCTCGAAACTTAGTTCCTTGCCTAAATGTGACAATGCGCTCTCTTTATAAGGATTTTTTATATCTAATGAACCATCTTCTTTTCACAAAGCTTTCTTCTGTTTAGCAAACCATCTCTTCATTCTCAATCAATTTCTTGATTATATGAATTAGTTTCCGGTGTGGCACTTAAAATACGCGCTTTACCACTATCATGCCTAAACACTTAAATCTCTCGAAGGATTCTGATAAATCTGTGAAGCAGAATTTGCTATATCTATTGCTGAATAATTTCTTTTCAAGTATTTTATTATTTTATATAAAAGCTTACACAATACATTTATCATTGATATTGGTTTGTGGTTTAATACTTACACTTTGTTTTTAAAAGAATGTGCCAACTTTCTCTATCTACTCTACTGTTTTGATATGTGAGCAAAGGGTATGCTTGGAGCTTCAGGTGATTCGCTCAGAAATAAAGATAAGATTTTCTCTGAACCCATTATCTTTGCTGATACTGTGTCAGACACAAGTGTTTTATTTATTCAATGATATTTCTGGAGAACTTAGGACATTCGTTGTCTTAAATTTCTACTGCTTTCTGACCATCAGGGCTACTTTCCCACTTGATCATTTTTTTTCCTAAATGAAGTAAATAACCTGGAATGACTGCATTCATTATCGTTCGTGAGTTTTTTAATATATGTGACTGACATTGCATTTGGGTCCACACATCATACTCTCACTGTAAATGTGCAGTTGGTAGCTTACTTGCGATTCTATCAACATTCGTGTATAGGTATTTGGTATTCATCCCCATCGCTTATTAATCAACATGAATCGTTCTTTTTCTTTATCGCTGGCCTTCTTTGAATGTCATTGTTGCCATGAAATATTAGCGCATTGGTTGGGATAATATGCTTTGAACATAGTCCGAAGGACATACATAAAATAGATGTAAGGTGGGAGGCTGGTAGAGAGAAATAAAGAAGACATGCTACAGCTCTATTAATTTAAATTTCTCTATGTAAGTCTTGTTTCAATAAATAATTTAAATTATAGTTATTATTACTGATATTAATATTAATATTTTTATTGCTAATGTTATTAATACTAATATTATTAAGGCTAGATATCTCTTTTGGAAGAACTATTAATTTTGTTGTTGCTATTATTATTATTATTATTATATTATTATTATAATTATTATTATTATTTTGGTAGTTGCTGTAATAATATATTTAACATTATTTTTTCTCTATATTATTTGTATTAGTTGTAGTAAACAGCTGAAAAAGCATAATTAATAGTTTTCCTTGTGCATCCTCAGTGGGCTGCCCTTCCTAACTATTCTTCAACCTTTTTTCTTTCCAAAAAAAAAAAAAACTTCATGAGCGAACATTTCTCCCCGAAGCTTGAGACAACAATAGAGAAATAAAATGTTTTATTGCTCCGGTGATGCCATTTACAGTCGAAGGTCTGGAACTTGATGCCACTTCAACCTTCCTCTTCTTGTCTTACCTGTCTCCCTTTGAGTGTCTCTATAAAAGAGAAATTTGTTTTAGCACACCTGCCGTTTTCACCAAGATAAAGCGACCATAAGAAGAAAACGCATTCACTGCCAATTGATATAGAGAGAGACATCTTTTCTGTTTTCCATTCAAATGAACATAGCTATTACGATGACCCACCAAAACGAATTATCCACACATTACCTTCGAATATATATATATACAGTGGTACCTCTACTTACGAGCAACTCCCAACTCGAACAATTATGCAAGTGTATTTTTGTAGGTGCTTTTGTAAGTGTATTTTTGTGGGTCCAATAAATTCTACTGAATTTCGGAGCCCTTGACTTTCAAGACTTATACAACTGGAAAAAAAAAATTGATGATGTTTGTCCCCACTGAGTGGCCGAAAGGGCGTCATATAGGATTTCAAAATACTGCAATTATGTATACCTCCCGGTAGAAGTTAAAAAGACCTTCGGACTGGAAGGCAATTAGGTTTGATCCGGGTAAGGAGAGTAGCTACAATTTCTCAAAACGGTATCAAGGTACTACTATTTCCCCTATTCTGAATGATTCACAAATATACAATATACAATTTGTCATATTAAACCAAAAGGATTTTCATTATCCTCATGTAGAAACGTCGTCACAACATATCTAGATTTGCATAAATACTACGACAATGACAATGATAACAATAAATTTGTTTTTTTCGGGGGAGGGGGTGTTTGTTTCATAGGCTAGGCCAAAGTAGATGCAGTTCTACACCCATTAATGTTTATCCGGTGGAAGAAAATGAAAGGACACGAGGTACTGTGTTGATGCTGTCTGCTCACCTCACTCATGAAGGAGAACACATCAAAGGACGGAGAGACGACACGCCTGGCAGTTTGCTTCGTAGACTGACTTAAGAATAAAGATGGTCTATTTTGGGCATAACAAGAGCGACATTCTTTTTCATCATCATCATCTTCATAACGTGATGTATGATGGTAATTATCAGCATCATAATGTTGCTGTGCCACTATTTCATACATGTTAATGTATCCTGCGGTGGTTGACGCAGTGGTTGGTCTCATCCTGTCTCACCAACGTAAGATATACTGTATCCCCTGCACGGAATTCTTTATATACCCTCAGTAGTGGTTATTTTGGGAGGATTTGCAAGACCTGATGAACTTTTAAATAGTTTTAGAAGTAATAATAGCGACGTCCATGTTGGTCTTACGACAAATGGGAGTGATAAATGCAGTTACTTTTTTTTTTTTTTTTTGTGTATGTATATATATATATATATATATATATATATATATATATATATATATATATATATATATATATATATATATATATATATATATATATATATATATATATATAAGTGCTCAAAAATGCATCACGCATGAATCGATAAGCACACATATGGTAGAAAGAGTCGGCCTTATGAAATACGGTAATTCCTTTCTTGGATCGCGCATCGCCCGAAAATACTTATAGTTTGTGGTTACTATCTTGCTTAACAAAATAGCTGCTAGTTCGTTTCTTTGATATCTCATATAAACTTTGGCCAGACCTCATCAATTTCTGACGTTTTATTGGGTTTTCAGTCTCAAAGAAACTCGAAAGTTACGATGAGTGTTGACTTCGGAAGTCAACGTATAATTACATTTGAGAGGAAGTCACTTATAAATTGCATTCGTCATTAAATCGGGCACGACGACATGTTATTAATTGACTACCGAACTTGTATCTAGCGAGCTCGAAATATTAAACCAGGTTCCATTGATGTCCTAAGATCAAGGAACATGTGTGTGCGTGTTTCATCCACACCGACTCAGGAACACATAAACCACTCGTTATCAAATAAATACTAATCAACTCACTGAAAAAAAAATCTGCATACACACAGTAGGAATGGCACAATTTGAAGGACATAGGACTTCTGAGGACGCGTGTTGGTAGGATGACCTATAATATGATGAAAGATGCAGGACTTGTCGGGACACGTGTCGGTAGGATGACCTATGTTACATAAATAACTTGAAGATCATTCATGTCAGTTTTCACAGTTGACAACCACGTAAATATATCTTGGGCATTTAATGGTCGCAAAAATAAGGATTATTACATAGTAAGTTACTTGTGGAAGCTGAAAATACGCACAATATTTGTGATACATGATTTCGTTGCCACAATTTTAAAGTGAGGAAACGCCAAAAACCTCATTTCAAAAAAAAAAAAATTAATACGTCGTAATTGTTAAAATCATATCAATAACTGCATACGGAAAGAATTATTGTGTATATAATTAATATCTCATTACTTGACACTGGTGTTAAGTAAGCTATTAGTTACTAACACTTATTAGTTAACACTAAGAGCTAGTTTATTCATAAACGTGTACAGCTTATTAAACCACAGGCTATTCAACGTACAACTGCGTCTAGTGTATTAAACCACAAATTATTCAATTAATGAGTGCACCCAGACATTTAAACCACAGGATAATCTACTCCTGTACCCAGTATATCAAATCACAGACTAGCAGTCAGCTCAGTGTTGTCCCCAGCATATTAAACCACAAGCTGATCAACTCACTATTGCACCCATATATTTAAATCACAGGCTAATCAACTCACTACTGCATCCAGGGGATTAAAATAATTCTTGCCAAATCTGTGCTTCTTAATATGAAGAAGATTATTCCCCGGTAAGACAACTTACGCCTCTCTTGTCTTTCTCTTCATGTTTAGCCACAATCTTTATCAATGCACTATCCTATCCTAGCTCTTGTTTTTCCATTTTTTTTGCCCTCCCCGTACGGCGTAACAAAAAGAAATCCTGTTAAAAGCGGGAGAGTGGAGGAGGTGGATTAGAGAAAGTGCTGACAAGGCGATTTACAACATTAATTAGGTCTTCCTGCATCATATTTACCAGTGGAGCCAGACTACTGAACATGATGCATCAAATCCTAATTAATCTTGTACATCATCTTGTCAACACACATTCATTAAATCCTCCTTCCCTGCTCTTACCCCTTTGACGGGATATATGAGCGTTTATTTTTGTGTTGTTGCCTGTGGCTTGATAAAGTAAATAATTCTGCGAAAGCTTTTCATAACTTGCTGAATTAAGGATTAATTAAAATAAAGGGTCTAAGGCAAATGAAAAATAACATGCCAAGAACTTGGTCAGATTTACAGTAAGGAAAGAATAAGCAGTGTTTAACTAAGAAGCTTATAAGAGGCTTTGCATAAGAGGGGTATCTCAGGGCAGAGATTTTGGTTAATTAATTTTAATTAACATTGTTAACAATTTTGAACCAGGAATTACATAAACAATCTCAATTTTTAGGGATGATTCTGAATTAGAAGAAAATGATGCATTCAGTTTCTCAGTGTAAGTATTCAAGACACAGAAAATATAGAATAAATTTCATATGCTAGGACACTCTTACACTGAATATAAATATAAATACTTCTTGGCTTTGTTATTATTAATATTACAACCGGTTAACAAAAGTACTGAATTACGGTAATATAGAGCCAAAGCAGAAGTCATTTTATTGCTTCCAAAAGGAAATTAAATACACGAAAAATGCCTAATATTATAGGCAATGAGAGATTGGATATTAGCTTGGTGGAAATGAATATGGAATAAATAAATGTGTTCATATATTTAGGAGTCGACTTAGACAGAGTCCGATGAGAGATGATGTTAAAGAAGAAATGATGAAGGATAAAAGATACGTGGTGCATTAAGGCACTGTGGAGACAGAATTCTCAAAGAGGTGAAAAGGCGAGTGTGCCAGAGAATAGTGGTATCAACACTGTTGCATGGGTTTCGAGTATTGCAGAGAGAAGCTCACATAAGGCAGTGTAGATGTTGTGAATGAGGGCAATGTGTGGTGTGAATATGCTGCAGAGAATCAGAAGTTTGGAGATTAAGACGAAGTGAGGAGTTACCAAAAGCATTATGCAGAGGACTGTAGAGGAGCTGTTGATGTCGTTGGAACATTTAGAGAAAACAAATAGGATGACTAGGAGAGTGTATAAATCTGTAGTGGAGGGAAGGAGGGGTAGAGATCGTCCTAGGAAAGGCTGGAGGAAGAGGGTAAAGTAGGTTTTAAGTGCTAGGAGCTTAGACGTAACAGGTTTGTGTGAGCGTGTTAGATAAGAATAAGGAGGCAAGAGGTTTTCATGATTTGACGTATTGCTGGAAAGTGAGAAAGGTGACATTTATGAAGTTATTCATAGGAAATCAGCTATACGGACTTGTATCCTGAGGGGAAAAGTGCAGTGCCTGAACTGTGATGTCTGCGCCCTTCTGGCAATGAGTTACAGCGAATTTTTCTTCTTTGTAGGATCACCAGTCAATGGTGGAAGACCGCCGGAGTGTTAACAAAATTTCCGGTGTCTTCAGTGTGTTAGACCATAATATAAGATTTGCTTGGATTTTTAACCGGGATAACACAAGAAAGTCGGTGGGTTATCGAGGACTTTTGTTTTCACTGGGGGTCCTCCAACTTTGTCTCCCAGCACGCGACCCACACTAGTCAACTAACATCCAGGCACCTACTTACTGCTAGGTGAACAGGGACAGTAGGTGTAAGGAAACGCCCAGCGTTTCCACCCATGCCGGGGATTGAACCACGGACACTTAATGTGTGAGGCGAGTGCGTTGCTTACCAAGCCACGGACCGTATCTTGATATACTGATGCTTCTGATTTTTCATTTACATTAGTTGTAATAATACAGAGCCAAGAATCGTAAAACAAAAAACGCTATCAGTTACACTACGAAAAATTATATATCTAAAGTAGCTGGCAGATTTGTTCTTTTACCGCCCCTCCAGGAAGGTTCCTATATTTTGAGAAGGACTATGGATCAAAGAAAAGCTATCAGTCATTTCTTTATTTCCATCGAATTGACTGCAGTCTCACCTCCATAACATCTACTAGTTTAGCGTTCATAATGAGATAACCCACATCCTAGACCTGCCTATTTCAAATCAGGAAAATGGGCAGGGGATCGAACTGTTGTCCCGAGATTAAAAGAGCCTGTGCGTTTACCAAGAGTGAGAATCTAGGCTCAATCTATTCTCAATATATCCCAATCTACACTACAATTCTTCCAAGTATTTTGTGTGCCGCTGTCATATCTCACCTTGCAGAGGTATGCAACGAGACTCGTCTCAAGAGTTAATCCTGCAGTCCCAGATGAAGAAAGAGGAAAACTGAAGGCAAGTGATGTCTTGTATTTTTTAGTTACATTTCTATTCAAGGAAACAAGACTGGAAATGCGAATAACGCTCAAGAAGAAACCAGTAAAACACTCCCACTAAGGCTATTCGCGTCTCCAGCCTTCACTTATCTTCACTTTCAGTGTCCTAAAGTTTGCTCAAGTGTCTTTTTAAACCATTTACATAATACTACAAAGCATTGTTAGGTGGACGGTGTATGGCGTCAGACATCGTAGTGTTAAAACGAGCAACTAGACGGGGATTATTAAATATCAAAACATTTATTTTTCAATGAAAATGTCTCCTCAAGATAAGTGTCTGAATGCTAGTGGAGGAATTTTTAAATTCTTAAGAATTAACTGGAGTATGAATCGGTAAAGACTGACTTGATACCTGACTTTAAAAACTAAATGTGGAGCCAAGCCACATTAGTCACATCAAAAGACAACAGGCGGCCCAAGAGTTCGAGTTCAACCCAAAAACACTAATATATAAATACAAATAGGTAATTCTCCCAACACTTATAATGGCTAATGCTCTCTGAGACATATCAAATGGTCTCTTGCACACACCATACTTTCTCACATCACAAATTCCCTCACATACATGACACCTCACACAATAGCCTAACACTTCCACTTTACACTTCATAAGTGACATCTACCATTCCTACAAATTATCTTTCTTCTGTTGCTTTTTGATAGTTTAATTTTTAATTTGGTAGAAAATTAGGTTTTAAAGCTTTTTGGCTACTCGAGGTTGATTATGGCTGCATGTAACCTGTTCACCACCAGTCAAGGACACTTCAGTCCCTGATGTAGGGATTAAAGTGAGCTCTCAGGGTATATACTTAGAGAGATACACATCTCTATGGGTAAACAAACTTGCTGATCCCAATAATAGGTTCTCGTTTAATTTCAATCGTCGTAAATATACATGTAAATTTTTCATATCCACTTATAGAATATGGGTTTCTGTTGTTTATGTTTATTAGAATATCTCTTTACTTATCGTTTTATTTACTGGCAATAAAAATCAGTTTTTTTATTATTATATGTAATTTTTTTGGGATAATTATAGTTTATATTCTATTTATATTAAGCTCGATTCTCTGTTCACTAATAGCAAGATCAATAATATAATTAAAACCATAGGAACACGCTAAGGCAGTACTATATGACGAGAGGTGTTACATGTGGATAAAAACCTTGAAAACCATATTTTATCAAGGAACGTGCAGTACAAATTAGGAACGTGTGGCACAGTTATCAGTGTGAGTGCATGGAGGATTCCCTGACTCATTTTTCAACCAATGCTGTTAGCCAAAAGGAATACGGCTTTAAAATTGCTGGCATTCACAGAGCGATTAAGATTAATTTATTATCCAATTCTAAGACAAGGACTGTTAAAATTAGCAAATCAGTTCTCAGGGTAAAATACTATTGGCTAGACACGGAAAATACACAACTCATTCAGGTCACTGATTCTAAAATTAGTCAACCCAAAATAATATCACAATCTCAGTGTGATCGTCTCGACATCAAATATTCCTTATACCGAATCGCAAGAAACCAAATTACAAAATATGTACTATACTATTTTTAAAAAATAAAAAAAAAATATATAAAAAAACCTCGCCATTCGGCTCGACACTCGTAGCGGTAATTACGGAACGGGTGGGGTTTGAACTCATGGCGAGTGAATCGTAAAACACCAGGCGAGTGCGTAAACCTGAGCCAACTGGCTACAATAAAATTCATCCAACCAGGTACGTATATTTATACACCACAGAGAGGTTAGCATGGGCCCCTACTGTGACCACAAATGCAATAGAAAAATTATTTAGTTGGGACTTACTTTGGTTTTTCGCCTCCACAACGCATCACCTCACCTGGAAATATACAAAGATTAGTCACTGAAACAACTAATTCTTTCAAGCTTTCTTACGAGTATATTTACTTAGCTTTTATTTACAAAAAAATATCTGTGCAAATGTATATTTAATTAAATGCTAAATCATTCACAAAGAGTAAATGCAGAAGTTATTGCTTCATCCCGAATCGAGACACGAGATGAATTATCTTTCTCAGTAGTTCATTACCTAGCTATGAAGTTGGGTGGATAAGAGAGAAAGACAGAGAGAGAGAGAGAGAGAGAGAGAGAGAGAGAGAGAGAGAGAGAGAGAGAGAGAGAGAGAGAGAGAGAGTGAGTCTACCTTCACAGGCACCTAGGCAATGCTCTTGCTGTCACTGGAGGGGGCACACCACTAACACTAGCAATTACTGCCACAAGAGGGATGTGGGCAGCCACATCCCTCCTGTGTTGTCAAAGAACCACAGTTGGCTCCACTTCGAGGACAGCTAGAAACGAGCTTCTACACCACAAGACGGGCAGCAAGCAGCAACTTCACTCTGGCTGTACACTTCTCCAGAATGTCACTTCATCTGAGATCATTTATCCCCAGGATGACTCGAGTCTGGAACACGTTCGTACAGCATAATATCAACGAGGTAAAGGTAGTTGATCAAATGAAAATGCTGGGGCACAGATGACTCCAACTTTATCCTGTTCCCTACTTGTATGCTTCATAACAATAAAAATGCTTTCAAATGAGCTGATGTAAGTAACAGCTCTTAGCTTGTCAATAAAGTTAGGAATCCTTAACCTAACCTTGTCATACCCTGTGTAAAGAGAGAGAGAGAGAGAGAGAGAGAGAGAGAGAGAGAGAGAGGGGGGGGAAGGAAATCAAGGAGAACTGGGCATTTTCGGAGTCTGTGTCTCTCTCTCTCTCTCTCACCATTGGTGCCACTCCTACCAACCAGGAAATGCGTCCTAACACCGTTAGTTCTGGATGAATACATTTTACTTAGAAATTAGTTATTTATGTAGGAATATCGATAAACAATTTACAACAAACTTTCCGGTTTCCAACACTTAAAGAACCTATTTACGTAGATCAACATGCTGTAAACACAATTTTCAACTTATTGATGGCTGTTTCAATGGCCTTGCTCCCCAGAATTATTATTCTATATTAATGTAGTATGTCGTCAAGTCTGGAACCGAACCGCGGGGTCGCCTACAGACAACCACAGGTAAACTATGAGATGAGCAAAACAGTCACACGGGGCTTGCATGCATAATACCATGGGTACGTAGAACACTGTTTTTCTACCAGGGTTCCGCGGCACACTGGTGTGCCACTGATAGTGCTCAGAGGTGCCACATGATTGTTAGTAAATCTGCTCTAACTTCATTGTCTTAATTAAAATACCACAATTTTTGGGTGGCTAGTATTGATGTATAATTAACATCTACAGACGAGATGTTATAATTTCTTCAAACATGTCATTAAATGATAAACTATTATAGTAAAATAGTAAATATATAATTAATACTAAGTCAAAGGGCATTATAATGGGAAACTAAATTCATATAGTAGTCACCGTTTGCGTTTGGTTTACGATCATCATGACTGAATTTAGTCATTGACGTGTTGACTTTCCAGGGTTATGTGATAAGTGGCTTCCTAATTTTAGAATAATCACAGACGTTTCAAACAGTAGCTTGACCTTTAAGTCGTCTATATTTGGACAGTTATTAAGATCTGGGTTATACTTTTTGTGGTGATGAACCTAATTCTACTCCAGAATGTTTTCTTTGTGGTGATAAACTGGCCAACGAAGCCATGACTCCCAGCAAATTAAAGAGACATGTCACTATGAAACTTGGTCATCTTTGAGAGACTTTTAAATGAGCGAAGAAACCAGAGCTTGATATTTTCTTAAACAGTCAAAGTTTCTAATAAAGTTCAAGAAACCAGTTACTTAGTAGCAGAATTACTCGCTAAAAAAAAATATGAAGCTCATACAGAAGCAGAGACACTTATTCTCACTGCTTGTAGCTCCCTAGTAAAAAAAAATATGTTTGGGAAGTTAAAATGATTCCACTCTCAGATATCATTTGCATACGGATATATGAGGGAAGGCAACATGGATATATTCCCTCATGTTGCTCCAACAAAATGTAGACACAATGTCATTAATTTTTGAGCATCTTCAAGTACTTGCGGAAAAAAATCAGTACTATTTCCCAAACTTATGTAATGAAGACTATGTCTGGTTGAGGAAACATTTATTGCATTTGTGTCTAGTCGAAACTCAGTCTCACAGAAGAAAAGTAATTAATTGACATACGTAATGATGACAGTCTGAAATTAAAGAATAAAGAAGTGCCTCTTGATGAATTCTGAATAGAGTAATTCTCATGCAGATTTTCACATCTTACCTGTGTGAGTTGTGATTTTCTGTGCTCACATACATAAAATGTAACAAGAAGGAAAAGCATCAATAGGTCGAGGAAAAAATAAGGGTAGGTCTTTTCAATATTCTACCTAATCAAGATCTCTGCCAATCACACCAAGCCCAAATACTTCACTAAAAAAAAATGGTTATAGAAGACAAGTTAGTTTCTGCTTGTTTTGTTTATTTTAATGTGATCTATAATGCTTATGTATTACTTACATTAACAGGCCTGTATATTTTATATTTAGTATGTGTGTTTTTATAATTATTATTATTACTTTTATTAAGATTAAGTACTCTTGGGAAATTGTTCTAATTGAAAATTAACTAGTGGTGCCACTGAATAACGTAGGTGACTCAAGGGCGCCATCACTGAAAAAAAATGAAGACCACTATTAAAACAAATTTGATTTCATACACACTATTTGCTATTCTATTAGCTTTACTTACCCCACAAATTGCTCATCATGAATTAACAATCATCTAACCATCCAAACATAACTATTTAATAAGCGATCGTGAAGAATTCTTAAGGAAAAAATATGCCTAAAACCGTCAGGATTTTATTGAGAGATTATCAGTTCATATTTGACTTATATCTGAACTCTACCTACAGATATAAGTTGAATAACTAGCATGCAATTACCAGGGCAGGTTGTAATTGAGAGCCTGTCGAGGAATTAATCATCTCTAATGGAGTGTTCGCCTTGAGAAGGGTACAGTGAAATCGTGTTAGGTCTCCTGTTCCAATAGCTCCCAAAAATACTGAGCCGAGGCGAGGGAAGAGTCACCTTGGCTGGTTTTCTACCTTTTATCAAAGTCAGAGATGGGATGGGTGTAGGCAGTTCAAGAGTGGCTCTTTTTTAGGTGGGAATATATTTTGCCTGTTTTATTAGTTTATTGGCTGCTTTGTTTGCTAGATGCACAGTATCGTTCTTCACAGTTATTGTAAAGTAAAATTTCATCCAAAAATATAAATATCATGAATGACCTTGAAATCTCTTTATTCTCTCTTCATCAACACTAATAATGTGTTTATGGCTAAAGACCATCAGTGTCTGTGTTTCCACAGAAATAATATACGTATCTTGCTTTAGCATGTCACAAATAAATATTGCTTCTAGTTAGTAACAGAGGTTTCAGAGAGCAGTGAGCATCTCGTGTCTTCTTGTGTATGGAAATATAAGAGGGTTGTCATGGGATTTAGAGATATTGCAAAGGTCACTATAGTAGCCAGTTCATAGCGGCACACTCCCTTCCAGCATGTGGAAGGGATGTATAGAGATTATATCTGCAGAATTTATTAAATACCTTGAATTTGTAAAATATCAGTGAATTTATAAAATATCTTGATCTATCCCATACATATCTGTTATATACACTAATCATGACTAATGAGTAAAAGTACATAAAACTTGTCAAAATTATATACTAAAAACTAAATACTAATGACAGTTTTTTTTTTTTTTTTTTTTTTGACTAGATCATGAATACGAGGGGACACTTTAGCAACTGCACAACGAATATAATGTTCAGGTGTTTTGAGATTTAATTTGTATCTTGATTTAATTCCCAACACCACTGAAAATGTTGACTCAAAGCCATGTTGATGGAAATAACAGCAGTGTTGGAATAGCAGGTTTAACAACTTTGTAACGTGATTTTTAACGAGGGAGTTTTATATTTCTAATGTTCTACATTACTCATGGTGTACACTGTTGTACACTGTTGTACAGTGTACATCAGTGTACATCATGGTTGTACTCTCAGACCATTATGTACCCCTTGAGATGTGCAAATGTACCCCTGGGTGTACGTGTAACCCAGGTTTGGGAACCCCTGGTCTATATACAAGTTGGCGAGTACGGAAAGGACGGAGCCCCCTATCAACACCAAGCAGTTATCAGTAGGAGGCATTGTGAACTGACTCCCTACAAGCACAAAGATGTAAGTACAAGTCATTGAGTGTGTGTACGTCCACTTTCCCCACCCCATAAAACCCAAACACACACCCACCCACACACACACATATATTTTCACTCACCTGGCTTCCTATTACGTATCTACTGAGCACAATAATTTCCAGTTTCCTGTTAGAACCGAGGACAGATGAAATCATTGCATGTTAATAACAAAATGATTTGCATGAATGATTCCGCTGTTGTTTGTCATTGTAATTGTGCGTACAGTATGCAACACTTTTCCCCATAACGAGGAAATGACAGACTTTATAGCAGATTTATGCAGCTGTTGAGGATAGGGTGGGGGGGGGGGAAGAGGGAGGAGGAAGAAGTGGGGAGTGGTAGGGGTAATGAAGGGATAAGGACAGGGAGAGAGAGATAAGGGAATGAGGTGGGTAGAAAGGTGGAAGAGAGAAAACAAATGAGAACGGCAAAAGAGGAAGATAGATTAAGTAGGGGAAATGTAGAGGCGAGGAAGGAGAGTGGAAAGGCTGGTGAAAATGGAGATAAGGAGAAAAGAAAAGGGGGAAAGAGGTGGTAAAAGTAATCGGAAGAGTTAAAGATAGGGAGTGAAGCTACTTGAAAGTGTTAGGTGTTTAACAAAAAGAATTGTGAAGAGAGATGGAGGTGTTGAAAGAGTGTAAGGAAGGATATAATTAAAGAAATCGCTCATATTTTTAAGACGCTGAGACACACAAGGATAAAAGAGAGTAACAGCAGACAAGGATAAGAGAGAGTAACAGCAGACACGGGTGCAGAACACGCACAAAGAATATTGAAAAGCAGCTGGTGGAACTGCATGAAGACAAGACATTAGGGGAACAAACGGGTCATACACACACTGGAATCAAAATATCTGCGACAACCCCCCCAAAAAACAGCTGTCACCTTCAGTGGATGGAACAAAGGTGGTCACACCACCCACCACGCAGGAGCAGTACTGCAAGAAAAAATAATTCTTGCAGATTTCCCTAGTAAGATTTGGCGAGGGACTTATTTTACGACCAATACTAAATTTGATAAAACATCATCAGCTATATATATATATATATATATATATATATATATATATATTATTTAAATATATTCATATAGGCCTTAGTTTTGTCTATTGTTCCAGTCACGGTATTGTGCCTTTTTTTGTTATTCAATGGCCTGTTTGCAATCGTGTTATTACGATTTAATGAGTCGTGAAAGTAATTGGAGCAATTCCAGGAAGCTGGAAATAGGCTCTACAAGTATCGTCATGGGGCACGTGTCAATTGTTTCAAAGAATCTTACCATTGATTTTCTACACCACTATTAAAAATTTAAAGATTTCTGATGTTATGGATGAAACAAAAACGAAATTTAAATTAAAAAAATGGGATGCATTATGAAACCCTTTGAAAAATATCAAGCTGATGATGGTTCTGTATTATGCAAATCAAGTGTGTTCTTACGTCTAGAATATTGCCCTGTGCTAACAGAACCTCTCAAGGCAAGAAAATATCAAAGCTTGTAAATGACTTTTAATGCCCTCATAGAATTAGTAAAGCATCTAAATTACCGAGAACACTACTGAGTACCTGATATATTCTCTGGAACGTAGATGGCTGATAGTAAAGTGTAAACTGCTTAGAAGAGCTGGATCCCAATCTCAATTCAGCCAGTAAACATGATGTAATAAGAAATAAGGAGAATGTGCAGAATGAATAGAACCATAGAAACAATTAGAGAACACTGTGACAACTTCAGTATTCTACTAATATTCAACATGTTACTAAAAGATATCAGAAAAGCTGCAGGAAAAGAGGTAAATAAAATTGAAGGGAAACGAAGACTGTAACCTTCAAAATGTTAAGTAAAAGGACACAAATGCAACTAATGTGACATTTTATTGTGGCAACGTTTCGCTCTCCAGGAGCTTTGTCAAGCCGTTACAAACTATACATGGACACAGAAGGTATATATTTGCTCAGAGTGAGGTGTAATACTAGTGGTGGTGGTAGTAGTAGAGATATAAGTTGTAGTAGTAGTAGTAATACAATAAGGTAGAATAATCAACTTGCACATGAGGAAAAAGGTGAAAGCAATTACTTGGGTAGCACAAAAATATAGGTTAGACAAATATTTATGTTGGAGGTTGGATTAGAGAAGGCCTGTATCAGTGTTCTACCTCTGTGAAGTTCTTTGTGTAGTATTAGCAGGAGAGACTATGTGATGGCAGGGTTTACTGTTTTCAGGAGGATTCTTGCTAAGACTTCAGAGATGGTGAAGCTGCCTTTGTTTTGTTTAACTTTGTTAGAAACAGCGATAAGTGCTGATTCAAGGCACTTGCGTCTGCGGAAATTAGTTTCTTTGATTACTAATCGGGTGTCTCTGATTGGTGGAATTCCGGCGTTGTACGCAGGCGTTGTTCAGGTTATCGTTCCTACATGCATTAATGTGTTCATTGAGGCGTGTTTCGAGGTTTCTTGCTGTTTCACCTACATAAATCCTGTCGCAGCCTCCACAGGGTATAGTGTAAACCCCTGCGTTGATTGGTTCATGGTGCTTGGATTTTGTCCTGGTTAGATCCTTTATAGAAGTGCTGGAAGCGATGGCGACTCTGGTGTTGGCTTTAGCAAGTATTTTAGAAACGTTCGATGCAACCTGGCTGTTGGGAAGAATTATAACTTTGTTTGGAGTGTCAGATCAACCAGGATGTCACAATGCGTCAGGATGATGTGTCAAGATGTGGCAGATCAACCAGGATGTCACAATGCTAGGCAAGACTGCGGGAAACAAGCAGCAACAGTCTGCTTTCCAGGACTTAAAAAAAAAAAAAAAAACTGGCCTCAGGCTGGGTTACAAAGATACAAAATCTTTTAAAACAGTTACCATTACGGTAGAAACTTGGGGAGGCCCTTCAGAAGGAAATAGGTGTTCGAAGAAGAGATAACAAAAAAAATGAAAGAAAATAACTCTGAGACAGTTGGATAGTATGAGGGAAAAAGTGAGTGTGAGGGAAAGAATGAGGGAGAGGAATAGGATGAAGGAGAATAGGATGAGGGAAAATAGGATGAAGGAAAAAAATGAATAAGGGTGAGGAGCAGAGATGAAGGTGAACTTGAAGACAATGGTGAAGAAGATGGCGATGAGGGAAAGAGGAGTAAGAGAGTAAGAGGAGAGTGAAGGAGTAAGTGATATGGAACAAATGTGATGAAAATAATGAAGGAAGGGATAGTGAGGGAGAAAAATGGGTGTGGAAGGGGGTGAGGGCGAGGAAGAGGGTGACAACGTGAGAGAGAGAGAGGTGAAAGCATAACATTAGATGTACTCAAGTCTCCGGTAATAAAATCCCGAAAAAAAAATAAGTTTCAGTCTCCCATATGCTTATTATCTGTATGTTGTCCCGCGAGAACATCTGTTGTGACTGATGTAGCCAAGTATGTGTTTAAGAGAAGCAGAAAAACTTAAGGGGCACCTAAGTTTCCTAGTCTTCTAATAACATGTTCATTTTTCCACTATAATCTACCATGTTCATAATTACTATCGCATTTGCTTTGTCTGTTTCCTAAGGTGAAATCTAGGATTTTTCCTTAATCAATGGTATAACTTAACAAATCTTTGAGAACTATTGTTGCAACACTATTGTTGCAACACACGACTCGTCACTGTCTCAGCCCACGAATCATTTCTTTGCTTAGCTTCCTCCAGTATTGTCTCAGAATACTGGAGGAAGCTAAGCAAAGAAATGATCAGTGGACTGGGACAGTGACGAGTCGTGTGAACCGCGTAATACAGTATGTCTTGTGGCAGAAGTGCGTTATCACGGCAAAGGTTACTTTAAATTTCCATGTATCCGACCATCGACTTTAAAACGAGGACGACCAGAGGATCAACACATTGCTTATGCGTTCATAAAACTACTCGTTCTGTGGTGAATGTGAGGAATGACAGTTTTCTCTGTATGATTTGATAAAGAAAATTAAAAACAAATATTTACCAGGTGATTCATTAGTAACTGAGAAAATGCTGAACGTATTGTTACTCAAAACATATGTTGTTGTTGTTGTTTTTCAAAGATGGAAAAGAAACCAACAGTAGTTTGCTAACATGGCTCTGGGCTTTAGTTACATAGAGAGAGAGAGAGAGAGAAAGAGAGAGACAGAGAGAACAATGAGAAAGAGAGACAGAGAGAACAATGAGAAAGATGAGCTGTAAAGAAACGTTCTTCAAGTTGCAGCAACTATACCTCGAGAGGATATCAGAACTACTTAGAACACTACAGATTACCCAGATGTTACAGACTTTATGAAAGATTCAGAGGATGTAGCCTCTTAGATATTGCCTACTTTTGTTGAAGAACGTTTTTCTAAAAAAGGAAGGAGTTCGGAAAAAAAGAAAGGAAAGAGTAAAGCACAATTCCTGCAATTACTTTGGTCCCTCAGTGTGCTAATTCCGTAAAGTTGCATCTAAGGAGCATTGTCAATACAGCGGCAAATTTGGATTTTGTTAAAGTTATAATGATGTTGCAAGGCTTGAGACATCCACTGTTTATTCTTGGAAATGTGATGTGGACAATGACGCTTTCTTTCAATACGTTTTTGGCAATGTAGAATTTAACAAACACCTTAACTGGAAAGGGAATATTTCGCGCAATGAAGGGAATGCAATACATAATGCCAGGAAAATATGTAATAAATCAGGAAACATTTAAATTGTTCTCTATTTCATCTTCAATCAATATTACGGACATTATGAAAATGGAAGGACAAACTTTTCAAGAAAAATGAAAGGATGGTTTAAATGCACTGAAACTGCAAACTCTACCAAAATGATGCTTCTAGGTATGTGTACATATATTCATATGTGTACGTATATATGCTCATATATATATGAACTCTTGTTCATATGTATACATGAATTATATGGAGTACGTGTATGTAAATTCCACTAGCTAAGCATATACCGTACACACACGTATATGCCTATACATGTGTATGTATCCTGATGTGTATGCATGTGTGTACTAACCTATTTGTAGTTGCAGGGATCGAGTCGCACCTCCTGGCCCCCGCCTCTTTGCTGGTCGCTATGGTGTGTCTACTTATATATATGTGTACGTATCAATACATGTGAATATGTATGAGTGCTGGAGGGCGAGTCCCCTAAAGTTAACATATACATGAATCTTCATCTCTGTGATCAGAGTGGATGTTCCCCCATGTATATCACTTCTGTTTTTTCTTCTGCTGTATAGCAGGGGAACCAATAGACTATAATAATAAAAGTTCGAAGCCTATCATAAAAAGCTTCCTACAGTAATTGATCTGAGTCAAAGTTTTATAAAAACATTTTGTAAAATTTCAGATTTACACAAACTCGCGCTAAATTTATTCATCTCCTTATATAATGCCTATTTAGTAATGTTGTAAAGCCAGTTAGAAGAAGCATCAGTTTTCAGTTATCGAATACAAGTACAGATCACTATTCAATAAAACTAACAAATTGGTACTTCTGCATGAGGCTTATGCTTAGAAAACCACAACAGTGGTGAAAGTTTGAAGCCGATCAGACGAGTCATTCTCCAGTTATGACACAGACTCCAACAATTTCAAGTTTTTTAACTATTTTAATACATCAACATATTTGTCTAGATACAAACAAACTTAACAGGTAATATCCTGGCCGTGAGATGCATCAACCAGTTTAGAAGAGGTAATTCCTACTAGAGCCGCAGACCTGAAGGTGACGAGGATGGCAATTTACAACCTCAAGAAAGAACTTCCTCACTCCCACTTCCAGGAAGCTGGGCTCTGGGATCTTGTCTGTGCGAAGAGAAGTCTTTTTTGGGGGCCCCAGAGGCCAGTTTCCTGGGTGGCACGGTGCCAGGTAGGAGTGAGGCAGCTGCTTTCTTGAGGATGTAAATTGCTCTCCTGGTCACCTTCAGGTCTGCGGATACATGTATCACAGACATGCATTGTTCTAAAAGGGCGAGTGCACAGGTCTTCTCTGCAATTGAAAGTTTAGTTCGACCCATTCTGACCACTTGGAGCGGAGATATGGCGTGGTAAAGTTCGTGGTAGAGTGAAAAAGGGGCACAGGAAAAACATACCAATCCTCCTTCCTCACCGAACTCTGGCAGAGCACTGAAGCGTGGCATGGTGGGGAACAATGGAGCAAGACGGGCTCCAGTACACTAAGTTATCACAAGCTCCGCCAATTTTTCCTATGGAGGAAACGTAAGTGTAATATATGCACCAACATCTAGTGAATAGATTTGTTTCTGCATTGGAAATGTAAAGATTTTTTTTTGGCGTGCTTTGTACGTATCTATCTCTCTCTTATATATATATATATATATATATATATATATATATATATATATATATATATATATATATATATATATATATATTTTATATATATGTCGTGCCGATTAGGTAAAACTTGCGATTTTGGCTTAAATAGCAACGCTCTTCTTGCCATATAAGACAAGCGAAATTTTGTGTATGCAATAATTTCGCAAAAATCATTCTGAACCTAACGAAAAAAAATATATTTCATTGTGTTTGTTTATTATTAAATTAATGTTAACGTATCTAAAATATATTTAGTTGGGTTAGGCTAAATTAAATTGCGCTTGTTGTAATAAGGTTAGGTAGGTTTTCAAAGTTTCTCTTGGTACAAAATTATAAATTTTGACATTAACATAAATGAAAAAATATGTCTTTAAACGTATAAGAGAAAATTTTAGAGAGGACTTAATATTAGATGAGTTCTTGCTAATTGACCAGTTTTTCCTAATCGGCACGACATATATATATACATACATATATAAATGTGTGTGTGTGTGTGTGTGTGTGTGTGTGTGTGTGTGTGTGTGTGTGTGTGTGTGTGTGTGTGTGTAGTGCCGAATAGGTAAGTCTGCTATTTTGGTAAATAGCAACGCTCTTCTTGCCAAATAAGGTAAACAAAAATTTGTGTATGCAATAATTTCGCAAAAATCATTCTAAACCTAACGAAAAAAATATTTTTCATTGTGTTTGTGTATTACTAAATTATTGTAAACTTATCTACAATATATATAGTTGGATTAGGCTAAATTAAATTGCTAGTCCCTAGGTTCCTTACCCTCCTCTATACATTTATTAAATAAAAGCACCAACCACTCCAAAACTATACTCCCACTTCCCTTTAACATTTCTATCTTTATCCCACATTTCCATCTACCCCCTCTCATTCTACCCACTGCTTCACGCACTTCCCCCACACATACAACTGGTTCTTCCTCACTCCTACAAGACGTTATTCCTCCTTGCCCTATCCACGATATCACAGCTTCCCTATCTTCATCAACATTTAACAATTCCTCAAAATATTCCCTACATCTTCCCTATACCTCTAACTCTAGATTTAACAACTCTCCTCTCCTATTTTTAATTATCAAATACATTTGTTCCCTAGGCTTTCTCAGCTTATTAATCTCACTCCAAAACTTTTTCTTATTTTCAACAAAATTTGTTGATAACATCTCACCCACTCTCTCATTTGCTCTCCTTTTACATTGCTTCACCACTCTCTTAACCTCTCTTTTTCTCTCCGTATACTCCTCCCTCCTTCCATCACTTCTTTGTAAAAACCTCTCATATGCTAACTATTTCTCTCTCTACTTACTCTCTTTACATCATCATTCCACCAATCGCTCTTTTTCCCTCCCGCACCCACTTTCCTGTAACCACAAACTTCTGCTGAACACTAACACTACATTCCTAAACTCACCCCATACATCTTCTACTCCATTGCCTATACTCTCACTACCCCATCCATCCTCCATTAGTTGTTTATATCTTACCCTAACTGCCTCCTCATTTAGTTTATAAACATTCACCTCTTACTTGTTGCTTCCATTTTCCTTGTATCCCATCTACCTTTTACTCTCTCTGTAGCTACAACTAAAAACTGATCTGATATATGTGTGGCTCCTCTATAAACATATACATCCTGAAGTCTACCCAACAGTCTTTTGTCTACCAATACGTAGTCCAACAAACTTATGTCATTACGCCCTATATCATATCTTGTATACTTATTTACCATTTTTTCCTTATATATGTATTACCTATAACCAAACCACTTTCTATACAAAGTTCAATCAAAGGCTCCCCATTATCATTTACACCTGATACCCCAAACTTACCTACCACACCCTGTCTTATCGTTTCAACTACAATTACTCTCTCACTTGATTCAAAAGTTTCTACACACTCACTTAACATCTCTCAAAATCTCTCTCTCTCTCCTCTACACTCCTCTATTCTCCAGGTGCATACACAGTTATTATACCCACTTTTCGCATCCGACCCTTATTTTAATCCACATAATCCTTGAATTTATACATTTATATTCAATCATCTCTCTCCATAACTGATCCTTCAACATTATTGCTACCCTTTCCTTAACTCTAATTCTCTCAAGATACTCCTTACTTAATCCATTTATTTCTCCCTACTGAAACTCCCCTACCCCACTTCAGCTTTGTTTCGCTTAGAGCCAGGACATCGAACTTCTTTTCATTCATAACATTAGCAATCATTTTTTTCTTATCATCTGTACTACATCTACGCACATTCAAACATACCGGTTTTATAAAGTTTTATTTTTTTATTTTTTAGTAGTTTATGGAGAATAAGGGAAATAAAGAAGAACAAGAACTATTAAGAAAAAGAAGAAAACCTAGATGTGTGTATGTATATATATGCATGTGCATGCCTGTGTAGTGTGACCTAAGTGTAAGTAGAAGTAACAAGATACACCTGTTATCTAGCGTGTTTATGAAGCAGAAAAGGACACCAGCAATCCTACCATCATGTAAAACAGTTACAGGTTTCTGTTTCACACCCATCTGGGTGATTTCTGACTACCAACCTATATATATCTCAGAGCCTGCAAGTCTTGTGTTGGTCCACCCATTTAAAGCTTTTCAGGATGTTTCGTTACTCATGTTTGTCGTTTTATAACTTTGTAACTCATATATGGCAAACATTTTTAGCTGTTTATGCGGCAAGTTGCATATATTTCTTATATATTTATATTCTAAACTGTACACAACCTCATATATTTATGTTTCAATCTGGTAATTAACATCCTAAAACTAGTCTGATGCCATAGCCATTTTCTGTTCATTATTTGTTTGCAGCTCGCGATGTACTGTTTGCTGTTTATTGCTTCTGTTTTATTGTTTACTAATGATAATCTATCGTTTTATGCTTAGGAAATTCCAGACCCCTGAATTTACGATATTCCATAACCTAGAAGTGGTTGAATTTCTAAAATCAAAGTGTTCAGAAATAATCATCATCAGGCCGTAACTTTTGATAATATACTTAATAAACAAGAAATGCGATTTAATGGTGATATAGAATTCAGAGAATGATTCAATTTTTAGACCATATGAATTTCCAAAACTCTGCCATAAACCTGTTTTAACGCTAACAATGTAGCATCACGTTACTTATGGCGTCTTTACCTGCTAAAAACTTTACCTCTGAGTCTTCAACTTTATGCTTCACTTACCATGAAGAGCTTAAGCTCCTGCTGTTAAGTCAGATTAATTATCATCCCAGAAGTTCTAAAAGCCGCAGTGCTTGTAGATGTTCTAAACTCTCTGATTGCTTGCGGTTTTAAGCTACAGAAAATCCTTCAGATAAGTAATAATCCTTAACTCTAAAAATGATTTTGATCTTATCCCACAGTTGTATGTATACCCAAAACTAAAAAAACATGTCTATGGTGATGTTACCTATAACAACGGGCTACATTAGAAAAAATTCAATATATCTTAAACTATACTAAAATGATTAAAACCTCCAAGTATAAATGTGAAACTATCTCATAGATGGACACAACTTTAATTGCTGAGCTGCACAGGTTTTTGCAAGGCCATTGTGTCTGCTCTTCCAGTTTGAACATCTATTTAGGTTTAAGTGCGTCATCACGCAATTTATTAGAAGTGGGGCTGGATAAGTGAATGAAGAAGCAACTTGAAAGCCATTTTACAAAAGAAAATAATATGTAGGAATGAGAAAATTATTGGCATGATTACAGTGGAATAGGAAACCTGGTAAATCAGCTCAAGATATGACGAAAAATCTCAGTGAAGTATTTGATGGCCGAAGAACACTGCAAGTTTACCAGTGGTTTATGTAGAGTTGCAGAGATCCAGAGCAAATGGCCACGAAACAGGAATCACATTGTTTCAGTGTCTCAGTAGTATATAGGAGTCTACCAGGATTGAAAAATCATACTTCCCTCAAGCGCAAAATGGGATCATTCGTTGCGTGAGAGTTTCACTACCGTACCATATGTTGTGTTCTGTCTATCCCTGAATCTTTTGGTATATTTGAGTCTATGATTGGGCACGTGGAAGATAGCAAGGCGAATGACAGGTAATAGTTGAAACTGGTAGTAGATTTAAAAGGTACACAATAACTTGAAGAACCTGTAATGTCTACTAACAGCATGTATCAGACCAGTTTTTAATGATATAGCTGTAAAAGCTTTCATCTTCAAGAAACTCCATCGCCCAAGGGACATATTCAACAGTTAGGTATCCCTTTTTTGAAACGATATTTCGAAATGGTATAAAATACCTGTCGGTATTTTATATCATTTTAACATGTTTATTTTGTATAGCTGTATGTGTAATGCATATGGTAATTATGGAATAATTATAGAACCACTAAAGAGAACCAGAAGTGTTTGTTAGTTTTATTATGATACGATATTACTTGGTCTCTTTACTTACTAATATCCTGCGTAATTATTTTCATTGTGATTCTTGATTAAAAAATATTTAAAATGTGAAACTCTGGATATCAAATTTCATTCCTTGTAGCAAATTATTTAATTGAAAGCAATCTGAAAGTATTTTATGAAAATTTATTTTCAAATTGTCCTAGCTTTCTTTATTACCTTACCTGAATAATAGGAAAGAAACCACCAAGAAAACGAGGAACGAATTTACAAATGAAAGAAGAGAAGCTAAGCAACAATTAGAAAAAAAGTGATATAGCAGCAAAGAATAAATCGGAATCCAAATTACTGCACCGTTGCATAAGAGGGAAACAAATAGAAAAGGAAGGAATAATATTATAGGTAAAATATACCGACAAGTATTGAGTAAGGCACAATAGCCGTTTCTTCCATATAGACGGGACCTCTTCTCAGAAAATGCTATAAATTCCATATTGTGTCTTATTCACATACTTTACCCCTACAAACAAAAATCGGAAAGTGTACTCAACATAGCGGCCGATGCTTAATACCCTCACAGGAGAGTATTTTAGTAAATTTACAGTGGACGAGTACAAGGACTCTATTAAGTGTATATAAAGCGAATATGATACTTCTGTTTATGAACAAGCAAAGCAGAATAATCCAGAAAGAAAATAAATAAATAGTCAAACAGAGCAGGTGTCTGACGACATGCTTTGCTTTCATTACATAGGACACAGACGAGCCATAAACACTTGTTTCCCACCCAAATGGAATTATTGGTGCTTCGGGAGTGCCTGGAGAGTGTGTCCATCCTCAAATGCGAGTGGAAATCACAAGAAGAGTAGGGAGAATATTCAATGTCAGTTGTTATTGGGATGCGAGAGGGTGCAAGGGTGCAGAGGGACTTGTTAACTTTTTACATCAATAAGGGGTTGAGCTTTTGTGAGTGGTGTCTATTGTTCAAATGATTTTAGTTTAACTTCTAGTTCCTATTTTTTAATTTCATATGTTTAGTATGAAATTTTCAGTTATAGGAAATGGCGCAGATACTGTCTGGCCTCGTTAGCCGATGCCACTAAGCAAAACACACATTTCTTTTCAGTTGAGGAAGCAGATTAGATATGTAAATCAAGTTATCTCTAGCATCGCTTTTGGATCATCAAATATCGAGAATTGTTACTTTAAGTGTAGCTTCGCTAAGCAGCCTGCAAACACCATTTAAGGTCTAGTATCAGACAACAACCTAAAAATGATTGCCAAGGCTTTGAAAACAACCATTATCAGGTCAAATACATACGGAAAACCAAAGGTACCTACAAATAAACAGGGCAAAATAAATTAGCTAACAGAACAGAATAAACAACCCCAATATAAAAAATATGAGGTAATATATTTAAGAAATTTGTGCTGGACAGGATAACAAAATTATTGGGCAATATGAACAAATGAAGCAAACTAACAACTCTGATTATGACTAAACAATATGAAACAAAGTGAAAAGTCAAGACCAGATAGTAATGCAGCAAATAAAAACCAGGAACTAAAGAATGAACTATGAGATAAGAGAAAGGAACATCTCAATTTTCCTAAATACAGGTTAAAATGAGAGTTGCAAATAATCATAAGCTGTTGAAAGAGAAAAAAAAACCGGATTTTACATATAAGTATTTTGAAAAAGAAAACATCAAGAACCAACAGACAAAATGAGAAAACGCGTCAGATTAGCAAGAAAACAAAATGTACAGATGTTTTTACCATTAAAAATTATTTATCATGAAATTATGTACATTGGAAATGTGATAAATGACAAGAAAAGGTCGATATGACTACTTATGAAGAGAGTCAGAGAGATGTTATGAACTGCAAGATTACAGAAACATCTCAGTTACTCCACACACAGCAACACACACAGCAACACACACAGCAACACACACAGCAACACACAGCAACACACACAGCAACACACACAGCAACACACACAGCAACACACACAGCAACACACACAGCAACACACACAGCAACACACACAGCAACACACACACAGCAACACACACACAGCAACACACACACAGCAACACACACACAGCAACACACACACAGCAACACACACACAGCAACACACACACACAGCAACACACACAGCAACACAGCACACACACACACAGCAACACACACACAGCAACACACACAGCAACACACCCACAACACACACAGCACACACACAGCAACACACACAGCAACACACACAGCAACACACACAGCAACACACACAGCAACACACACACACACACACACAGCAACACACACAACACACACACACACACAGCAGCACACACACAACACACACACACACACACACACACAGCAACACACACACACACACACCACACACAACACAGCAACACACAGCAAACACACAGCACACACAGCAACACACAGCAACACACACAACACACAGCAACACACACAGCAACACACACAGCAACACACACAACACACAGCAACACACACACAGCAACACACACACAGCAACACACACACACAGCAACACACACAGCAACACACACAACAACACACACAGCAACACACACAGCAACACACACATCAACACACACAGCAACACACACAGCAACACACACAACAACACACACAACAACACACACAACAACACACACAACAACACACAACACACACAGCAACACACACAACACACACAGCAACACACACAGCAACACACAACACACACAACAGCACACAGCAACACACAGCAACACACAGCAACACACACAACACACACAACACACACAGCAACACACACAACAGAAGAAACGATACAAATCAAAGAATAAATTTTATGAATCACCTAAGGCAAAATGTTAAAGGAGCGAAAGTTAATCTTTTATCTATAGAGTAATAGGGCAATGCAGTCCTGACCCAAACATACATAAGATACCAACTAAATCAAAACGAAGGACATGAATGAGGAAACTTTGCGGAAATTCAAAAAGCTGTTATAAATAAACAGATAAAGTTATTTGAAAATTATTAGAACTAAACCTACATTATTTAATTAGATGAAATCAGACAGGATAATCACAACGTAAGTGAGGTTAGTATTTGAAAATAGAAGGGACAGTAGGGAAGAAAGACTGAGTTATTTTGGCAAAAACATCACTTTACTTGAAACTTCGGGAATATAAATCACAAAAACAAATAATGTTGATATTATATAGTTCAAGCTCCAGAGTAAACATTAAAAATATTATTATTGCAATTGCATACAATCCAACTTTAATATCACATGGGAGAATAATTTGACAAGTTAAAAGAGAGACTACATAAAATAAAAAAACGGAAGTGAGAATCTTTCGTGCAGTAATATAAGCCAATATTACTGCAATGTGAATTTCGACTATAAAGAAAATAGACTGTTCCTCTTCGAGGTTCAAACGGGTAATTAAAAGTCTGTCAAATTCCTTAATGTAATAATCAGTTCCTTTACGTACTGACACATCAAAGAAGCGAGTGAATTAAACGATGCAGTGCCCAGTTAATAAACTTTATAGAATATATTTAATAGAGTAGATAGAGTAATCATTCTTTTTTGAAAATATTTTTGTGGTAAATTTGACTTGGAGAAAAATTACGGATCAAAAACAACTAGATAATGAGAAACGTAATTATGTAGATCTAAGTACTTTTTAAAAAATCTGTTATCAAATACTTCATGGGACAGATATAAACATGATAAACGAGAAGTACAGCAAAATATGTTATACTCGTATGGAGTGGCCAGTTGATTAAAAATCTGGTAAAACCCTATAATAAAATAGAATGGATTAACGAAATTTGCTGGAGAGCTAAAGAAAATAAAGAGAGAACTTGGGAGGGAGGAAGAAAGTAAGTTTGAGCAAGTGGAAGACACAACCAATTTTTTTTTTTTCATGTTTATAAAAAAAGGTGAACCAAGTGTGAAAAGCAAAATAAAAAAGTTTTCTGACAAAGCCGAATTTAGTATATTCACAGATGATGACGACATCAGTAAAAACCGATGAGGAAATTTGGAAGATTTTAAATATAACTATTCGGATGAGTGTGATTGTTGAGAACCTGGATCTGGAGGACTTGGCCTGACGTCATACAGTCAGCCATCTTAAAAAATGAGCAGACAAATTAAGTTACACATTTCTTAAAATAAAATACTGAGGATATACTTACAGTAGAGCAAACTGGCAAGCAGATGGGAACTAAGACATATTTTGCCACTATTAAAAGGAGGAGGTGTGGGATTACCAAGACTATTATCCAGAGGGCTGAGGAGGGGTTGTTGAGGTGGTTTGGACATGTAGAGAGAATGGAACGAGACAGAGTGACTTCGAGAGTGTATAAATCTGTAGTGGAGGGAAGGCGGGGTAGGGGTCGGCCTAGGAAAGGTTGGAGGGAGGGGGTAAAGGAGGTTTTGTGTGCGAGGGGCTTGGACTTCCAGCAAGCATGCGTGAGCGTATTTGATAGGAGTGAATGGAGACAAATTGTTTTTAATACTTGACGTGCTGTTGGAGTGGAAGCAAAGTAACATTTATGAAGGGATTCAGGGAAACCGGCAGGCCGGACTTGAGTCCTGGAGATGGGAAGTACAGTGTCTGCACTCTGAAGGATGGATGTTAAATGTTGCAGTTTTATAACTCTAGTGTAAGCAAGACAGTGATGGAGTGAATACTGATGAAAATGTTTCTTTTTCGGGCCACCCTGCCTTGGTGGGAAACGGCCGATGTGTTAATAAAAAAAAAATATAGAAAAGGAGCAACAGGGAGGAATCCATAAACTTACAAAACCTAAACACAATAGGTGTTTTTTTATGCGACACTGGCCAAATTTAAAATAATCTTCTTTAGACCCAAGCTGGAATAAGCAGCGGTAGTAAGGTATCCGCACCTAAATCAGTGTGGGGAAAATAAAAGAAAGTACAAAGATAAGCTATGCCATGGCTGCCATAGCTATACCCGAAATTATAACTCATTTTTTTGTGTGTGGGAGAATAAATTTAGACTAAAAGAGAAATGAAAAAGGGGATTCTAAACATAGATAAAACCATAAGAAATAAGTGAAAAAATATGAATACAAAGACGCAGGTAAGACAAAATAGGTCACGCATTTAGCACAACAACACAAACTTCATAAAAAAATACCGCAAACATCAACTATGTTGGGTTGAACCAGAGTACCACATTAACCACAATGCTGAGTACCACATTAGCCACAATGCTGAGTACCACATTAGCCACAATGCTGAGTACCACATTAGCCACAATGCTGAGTACCACATTAACCACAATGCTGAGTTCCACATTAGCCACAATGCTGAGTACCACATTAGCCACAATGCTGAGTACCACATTAACCACAATGCTGAGTACCACATTAACCACAATGCTGAGTACCACATTAACCACAATGCTGAGTTCCACATTAGCCACAATGCTGAGTACCACATTAACCACAATGCTGAGTACCACATTATCCACAATGCTGAGTACCACATTATCCACAATGCTGAGTACCACATTATCCACAATGCTGAGTACCACATTATCCACAATGCTGAGTACCACATTAACCACAATGCTCAGTACCACATCAGCCATATTTACAACAAGAGGGAACTGTATTGGAAACACCATAAATAATACTACATCAGTTGATGTTATCTTTAATTTTTAAATGGGTGAACTGGTGAGCCAGCGAAAGACCGGCGCCATATGACGAAAAGTTGCAGTTACATGTTATCATAAGACTAAACACTGCGTCAGGAGGCAACTGTCCTGTTTCCTCACATATCTTACCTAACCTAACAAGAGGACAAGGGTTTGCGGAATGATCTCTGCTTCGTTATCAAGGATTTGTGAGTGTTTCAAGCGGCTGCAGCAATACTGTCATAAGTGATAACAGCGCTCCCGGAAGCACCAATAACCTGGGCAGAGTTCAGCATGTTACAGGAAACGTTCCTAGATATTCTGGTCCATGTTGAAATACTAGCATCTCTCAGTTGCTGCAGATTTATCACCTGCATATTCATGCTGATAATCTCTTGTTCCACTACATCCCAAAGTACAACAGTTTGAGTGGGAACAATATTAGATTCACCAACATAACGCTAGTATTGTAGTCACCAACAAAATTATCAGTGTGAAAACACAAATAGAATCACCTGCTTTATCTATACAAATATTCCAAGCATAACAACACAGATAAAAAGTAAAGTTTGGTTCATAAATTGGTTGGCTACAAAAATAAATAGTGTATTTGACGCCTCCATGGAAGCCCGTGAAAAGGATTGAATAGATAGTGTAAACATGTTGAAAATGAGCATGTGATACGGTGGAAGTACTTTTTAGTAAAAGTAGTGAATAATAACATGGTAATTATTCTAACATATAAGCCAATATCACCAAAATCAGAGAAATTCCATGCATTAAAACCTTAAAATCCTACATCAAATATTCTTTTTAGAGACTTTTTAGATTATGCTGCACAGTTCTTGTCACCTTATTACAGATGAATATAAATGCTCTGGAAAACGTACAGAGGAGGATGGCAAAGTTGACCCCATGTATCCCATCTTCTTGACAGGGAATTTAGAATCTAGCGACTTTTTAGAAGTAGTTCAGGATTGTTTTTTGAAGCAGTTTGTGACAGATCCTACAAGGGGAAATAACCTACTTGACTTGGTTCTGGAAAACAAGGAAACCCTTCCAAACCATACACGGGTGGGGTTCGAACCCGCGGTCAGAGAGTCTCAAAACTCCAGACTTGAGCTAGAGTTTGTCACGGCCATGCTAGCGGGAGATTCGTCTGTAAAAACTTGCATTTGTGGACACAGTGGTCCCTATGCTAACCTTCCTATGGTGTAGAAATATACCTAGTTGGATGAATCTTATTGAAGCTAGCTGGCCCAGTGGCTTACGTGACGGTCTGGAGTTTTGAGACACTCTGACCGCGAGTTCGAACCCCACCCGTGGTATGGTTTGTTTGCAATCGTGTCATTACGATTTCGTGAGTCAAGGAAACCCTTGTTATTAATTTAGAAATTACAGAGGAACTCGGCACAAGCGACCACAAATCAATTACCTTTAACATTGAATGGATGTATGATAGTAGGGATAACTCAGTAACGGTCTCAGATTTTCGCTTAGCAGATTACAATGGGATTGGAGAACACTTATCAGCTGTGCACTGGGGTAACGAAGAGAGCTATCAACATGTTTGAGTACGATATGTGTTGTGAACATTATGCAGAGAATTGAGAGAATGGTGGTGGAAAGCGTGGGGCTACCACAAGTATTATTCAGAGGTCGGAGTAGGAGGTAATAGAGACTGTTTATACATTCAGAGAGGGTAGAAAAAAATAAGATGGCTAAGATATCATAATCGGTGGTGGAGGAAAGGAGGGGCGGATTTTGTCACAGGAAGGGTCGGAGGGAGGACAAGGATACAAGAACTAGACGTCAGATCGACATAATGCTGAATATTTTCTGTGATAATAGAGAGCAAGTGGGATCAACGAAGAGGTACGCACAAGAGGCTGGTGGAAGCATGTATGCCATCAAGTTCTTTAAAGAGGCAAAGTTTCATAGCTACAGATTAAGAAAGTCGTAATTTCCTGAATAAATCTTCATAATTAACACAATTTTAATTAAATCTTTACTCATTTCGGTCCGTCTTGGGCCATTATCACCCCGCGTCGCACCAAAACTTCGTTAAAATATTTATCGTCAATTTGTGGGTTAGTAGCGACTATAAGAACATTACTGTAGCTCTTACTGTTAGTAACCAGAACCTGATGTGTGGACTTACGCCACAAAGCCGACCAATGTAAAAGTTTTCCACCGAATATAAAAATATATGAAACACAGCTTTACAAATATTGACATTTTGACAGTCTGGCAAACAGAAGTTTTATCGGTGCGATTTTCGCATGAAAAGCTTTTATTGACAGGTGTTCACATTAACCATGTTTGTTGACAGATGGTGTTAACATGCACACCAGGTGATGACAGCTGTTTTCAAGAACACTAGGTGTTGACTTGTGCACATGAATTACAGGTGCTGTCAGGTGCTCACATGACTTACCAGGTTGCTGACAGAATTATCCACATGAATAACAGCTGTTGACATCAGCTGCTGCTATTGACAGCAAGTAATGATAAGTAATCTTAACGGAAACAGCTGGTGTTGAGCTGCAGTTGTTTGCAAATGGTCTTCAGAGGTACATTTGGTGTTCATTGCAGGGTTGACAATTAATCTTCACTGGAACAGCTGGTGTTGACAGCTAGTGTTGACAGCAGGTGTTGACAGCAGGTGGTGACAATTAGTCTTCACAAAATCAACAAGGAGATTATGGAATCTTCCTTCCAAAAATACACATTAACCTGTAAGCTAAGATCTTCATAACGTTGCAAATATAATGAACTATAATGCGTACTCACTAGTCTGAAAAAGTACATAATCAGAAGGGCAAACTGTTTCGGGATGCACCTGAGACCGTCTTCAGATGCGGCCCTAATTATTCAATTCGTCTTTCTGATTGCAGTGGTCAACACAGATTTCTCATAAGAGATCATTTTTAGTGTGATATAAAGATTTATTTGATGTTGAACACTAAAATGTCGTCGTTTTTTATATGACACGTACTCATACAGTTTTCGAGATATGGTTTATAATTAGAAAAAGTCAGTAGTTTTTAGTTAGGAGATATTTGGCTTTCTTGTACGATTTGTAATGAGGATTAAAAGTTGATTACTTTTCAAATATGTATAGAAACTTGGATCATTTGAAAAAATTATACCGATATGCATTAATTTTGCGGAGGAAAGCACTCAAAGTCCTTTGTCTAATGTTCTAAAACAATACACTTTCTGGGATTATTGTATTAAGCATTTGATAAGTAATCAGGATGAAATTAAGCTCGTGTATATCTTGACACGTTCTAGGAGCTGAATGAAAGTCGACAGAGACCTTCAGAGGCGTCGAATTCTGTTGAACAATGGAAGGTCGATAAGGGATGGGGGTAAAAAAAAAAAGATTCTCGTCTTTTTGGCGCTTATTTTGGTGCACATTTATTGTTCCAACAGGAATGTTTCTTTCTTGTCTGTGTTGAGAGCAAAAGGAAAAGCTGAGTTCCCAATTTGTCTCCTAATTGAAAACATTTTCAATGCCAAAATGGAATAAAATCTCAACTATTTTTTTAGAAACTCTTTAGTACAAATTGATGGTGGCAAAAAACGACCAACTAGGCCCATAAAGCCTTAAAGTTACCCCATATTCCGGCATTTTGATTATTTGCCAATATAATAATGTCATTCGTAATTAGTAAAGGAGACCAAAACAAACATTGCATGCCAGTCAGTTATTAAAACATCTGTTGCTGGTAATGTCCTTGATGGTGGTGGAGGTGGATACTCGGAATGAGGTCATTACCAACAACAGACAGGAAAAGCTTCAATCCACGGCAGGGGTATACACAATCCCTTGTAATGGCTGCAGCCAATTATACGTCGGCGAAACATCCAGAGACCTCCAAACACGCATTTCAGAACACCAGTACGCAGGCAGATCTGACGACTCAAGAAATGCCTGTGTTCAGCACCGAAATTTACACAACCATTTAATCAACTACAGAAACGCAAGACTCATCGCCAGAGAAGACAACACGCAATACCGAAGAATCCTGGAATCATCACTCATCTGTATATCCAACAACTTCAACCAGAACAACGGCTTCTACAACATAGCTGAACCTATTGCCAAGAAACTTCTTCAACGCTATCCCACCTAGAACTTAAGAATGGAACACTGCAGGTCCTTTAAGTCACACAAAGTTTTTAACTATCACACTACTTTTAAGACTATCACATGCAGCTTTCACCACCTGACCCAGCATTCTCCACCTGACTATACCCTATATATATTCATGTTACTCATTTTCCAGGTAGATCTGTCTGTGACTCGATAAAGCCCACTGCGTGGGCGAAACGTTGTCAATAAAGGATCACATTATACTGCTTATGTGTTTATTTTTTCCATTGTGTCGGTATTTTATACCATTTATTTCCAAGAGAGAGGTAAAAGTGTATAAACTAAGGGAGGAGGAAGTTAGGGTGAGATATAAGCAACTATTGGCAGAAAGGTGGGCTAGTGTAAGTATGAGTAGTGGGGGGGTTGAAGAGAGTTGGGATAGTTTTAAAAATGCAGTATTAGAATGTGGGGGAGAAGTTTGTGGCTATAGGAGGGTGGGTGAAGAAGGAAAAAGGAGTGGTGGAATGAAGAAGTAAAGGGTGTGATAAAAGAGAAAAAGGTAGCTTATGAGAGATTTTTACTAAACAGAAGTGTTAATAGAAGAGCAGAGTATATGGAGAGTAAAAAAAAGGTGAAGAGAGTGGTGAGAGAGTGCAAAAGAAGAGCAGATGAAAGAATGGGAGAGGCTCTGTCAAGAAATTTTGCTGAAAACAAGAAAAAAAATTGGAGTGAGATAAACATGATAAGAAAGCCTAGGGAACGAATGGATTTTCAGTTAAAAACAGAGTAGGGGAGTTAGTAGATGGGGAGCTGGAAGTATTGGGTAGATGGCGGGAATATTTTGAGGAACTTTTAAATGTCGATGAAAAAAGGGAGGCAGTAATTTCATGTACTGGCCAGGGAGGTACAACATCGTTTAGGAGTGAAGAAGAGCAGGATGTGAGTGTGGGGGAGGTGCGTGAGGCATTACGTAGAATGAAAGGGGGTAAAGCAGCTTGAACTGACGGGATCATGACAGAAATGTTAAAAGCAGGGGGGGATATAGTGTTGGAGTGGTTGGTATTTTTGTTTAATAAATGTATGAAAGAGGGGAAGGTACCTAGGGATTGGCAGAGAACATGTATAGTTCCTTTATATAAAGGGAAGGGGGATAAATGAGAGTAAAAATTATAGGGGAATAAGTTTACTGAGTATACCAGGTAAAGTGTATTTCAGGGTTATTATTGAAAGAATTAGAGGTAAGAGAGAGTAGGATTGTAGATGAGCAAGGAGGCTTTAGAGTGGGTAGGGGATGTGTAGATCAAGTGTTTACAGTGAAGCATATATGTGAACAGTATTTAGATAACGGCAGAGAAGTTTTCATTGCATTTATGGATTTAGAAAAGGCATATGATAGAGTGGATAGGGGAGCAATGTGGCAAATGTTGCAAGTGTATGGAATAGGTAGTAAGTTACTGAAGGCTGTAAAGTATTTTTATGAGGATAGTGAGGCTCAGGTTAGGGTGTGTAGGAGAGAGGGAGATTACTTCCCGGTAAAAGTAGGTCTTAGACAGTGATGTGTAATGTCACCATGGTTGTTTAATATATTTATAGATGGGATTGTAAAAGAAGTAAATGCTAGGGTGTTTGGGAGAGGGGTGGGATTAAATTATGGGGAATTAAATGCAAAATGGGAGTTGACACAGTTACTTTTTGCTTATGATACTGTGCTTATGGGAGATTCTAAAGAAAAGTTGCAAAGGTTAGTGGACGAGTTTGGGAAGGTGTGTAAAGGTAGAAAGTTAAAAGTGAACATAGATAAGAGTAAGGTGATGAGAGTATCAAACGATTTAAATAAAGAAAAATTGGATATCACATTGGAGAGAGGGATTATGGAAGAAGTAAATGTTTTCAGATATTTGGGAGTTGACGTGTCAGCGGATGGGTTTATGAAGGATGAGGTTAACCATAGAATTGATGAAGGAAAAAGGGTGAGTGGTGCGTTGAGGTATCTGTGGAGACAAAAAACGTTATCCATGGAGGCAAAGAATTGAATGTACGAAAGTATGGTGGTACCAACACTCTTAAATGGGTGTGAAGCATGGGTTGCAAATGCTGCAGCGAGGAGGCGGCTGGAGGCAGTGGAGATGTCCTGTCTAAGGGCAATGTGTGGTGCAACTATTATGCAGAAAATTCGGAATGTGGAAATTAGGAGAAGGTGTGGAGTTACTAAATGTATTTGTCAAAGGGCTGAAGAGGGGTTGTTGAGGTGGTTTGGTCACTTAGAGAGAATGGATCAAAGTTGAATGACTTGGAGAGCGTATAAATCTGTAGGGGAAGGAAGGCGGGGGTAGGGGTCGTCCTAGAATAGGTTGGAGGGAGGGGGTAAAGGAAGTTTTGTGGGCGAGAGGCTTGGACTTCCAGCAAGCATGTGTGAGCGTGTTAGATAGGAGTGAATGGAGACGAATGGTTTTTGGGACCTGACGAGCTGTTGGAGTGTGAGCAGGGTAACATTTTGTGAAGAGATTCATGGAAACCAGTTAATTGATTTAGTTGGACTTGAGTCCTGGAAATGGGAAGTACAATGCCTGCACTTTAAAGGAGGGATCGGGGATAGTGACAGCTGGGAGAGGCAATTCTCAGCTGTCGTATCTGAGCTCCTCTGCAAAGACAGTGATTATGTATGAGTGTGGTGAAAGTATTGAATGATGATGAAAGTATTTTCTTTTTTGGGATTTTCTTTCTTTTTGGGTCACCCTGCCTCGGTGGGAGATGGCAGACTTGTTGAAGAAAAAAAAAAAAACATAAGACTCACGTTTACACTTAAATGATAAAAACCGTACTCTCAGTGTAATTAAGTTCTGATACATTCATTCGCATAAGTGTATTAGATTATTATGTAACACAATTTTTGTTCCTGGCAAGTAAGTGTTATTTTCCAAGTCCTTTTATTGCAAAACAGGATGAATTTTTGACAAAAAATGGTTAAATTTCAATATTTTTTGCTAGTTTTGGATGTAAAACAAAATCATATAATAAAATAAATAAAATTTTACATAAACATAAAATTTAAACAAATTTTACTTTAAACTTTTTGGAACTTATTTACAAAGTTAAAAATGAGCAGTTTTTCTACATTTAAGACCATGTAACAAATCACTTTCCCGTTTAAGCCCCAAAATGTAGTTTCCCATCATCATGTTTTCATTATAAGATCCCTGATATCTGTGTTCAGAGTCCATTATATCTTGGTGGAAGTGCTCCCCTTGCTCCTCTGAGGGACATCCTACAGCCCCTCTGACCATAGCTTTTTAGCAAGGTCTCAAAAAGATCCACATAATTGTCAGCCTTGTTGTTGTCCAGAAAGCCCTTTGCTACAACAACAAAACTCTCCCAGGTTTCCTTTTCCTTCTCTGAACTTCTTTGCAAATTCTGAGCACTCCATGATTTTCCTGAGAGGGAAGAGGGGATCAGAGGTGAGGGGAGAAAATGGTTGGAAGGGACGCTAAAAGCTGTGTCAAAGTTCGTATAGTAAAGCAGTTGCTGACAAAAAGTATAAAAGTGATCGTAAGTCAAAGGCAGAGCCTTCTGCAAGAAGGGAAGATAAAGTAAGAGCGGTAGGACGGCGGCGTCGTTGGAGGTAAATCCTGTGAGCTCACTGGTAAACTGGGCAATCTACAAGAAAGTGAAGAACCGAAATTGGGACTGGACAAACCTCACAGAGAGGAATAGGGTGTCGTTCCTTGAGATACCCATAGGTATGGCGGGTATTGCCAATGCGGAAACGGGAGAGCGCAGTCTCCCGAGTACGGCAACGGTAGTAAGAAGACGGCTAGAAACCTAAAAGTGGTTTAATAGAGTGCAATTTGCTATGGTGCATGTTCGACCACCGTTGTTGCCAACGGCCGCGAAGATGGGCAGAGATGACTGGAAAATAATCTCTGAACGGAATACCTTTATAGGAAACCGGAAGCTCGTGCACCGCTGACCGTGCAGCAGCATCCGCTTGTTCATTGCCCTGCACATCAACGTGTCCAGAAACCCAACAGAAAACGACTTCTTTGTTTTTGCTAGCCACACTTCACAACCATAGCTGAATGCGAAGTACTAATGGATGAGGGGAATCAAATTGTTTAATGGCTTGCAAAGCACTGAGGGAATCTGAAATTATCTTAAACGTCGAAGGAGACATATATGTAATAAGGAGAAGAGCTATGAGGATGGCATACAATTCGACAATAAAAATACTAGCTGAGTCTAACAAATGACCTCGGACAACATCGTCGGGGAACTCTGCCGCGAACTCAACACCGTCAGATGATTTAGAACCATCTGTATAAACAGCAACGGCATGTGCATGCGACCGTAAGTGATAAAGAAAAAGAGAGTGAGAAACAGTCATAGGTAGGAGAGATTTGGCTCACGGTAGTAGGGGAGAAGAGACACAAACCGTCGGAACCTCCCAAGAAAAAAGGGAAATTGCAGACGCTAAATGAAAATACAAGGGAAGCAACTAGAGAGAAGACCGGAGTGAATGAAGACGAAGAGAAAACGGTCAGAGTAAGCAGGGGTGCCTATCAAATAGCGGGCTTCTACTAACGTCTGAGACCAGCCTATACGTAGACGGAACACGAAGGTCATGAAAACGAACAAAGTAACGAAGACAATGAGCATCACGACGATCAGCTAAGGAAGGATCATTCGGTTCAGCATAGAGGCTTTCATCAGGAATGAACAAAAGGCACCAAGGCATAAACGTAGACCCTGATGAGTGGTAGGAGAAGCTGCAGAACAGACTTGGTCGCCATACTCCAGATTGGACAAGACCAGGGTGGAATGTAAATGAAGGACAGTTCGGCAAGCTGCTCCCCATGAACGATGGGCAAGAAGTTTAAGGCGATTCAGCCGACTATGTCAAGCAGCCTTCAAAAAGGAAATGTGAGGTTCCAATGTCAACCAGCAATCGAAGAGAAAGTCAAGAAACTTGACCGTATCACATTCTGAGATACGTGAGCCGTGTAAATACAATGGAATATCTGGGACAAGAGGACATCTAGTGAAGGTAATGAAATGGGTTTCCGTAATAGAAAATTTAAATCCATGAGAAGAGGCCCAATGTAAAACTCGGTCAATCGCATCCTGAAGGGAGGCCGCTCCCAGGCAGCAGTCAGCGCCTGCGGAAGCTATAGCGAAGTCATCCACAAAGTGACGACCAAATATGCGATGGAAGGTAGGTCATGTATAGCCAAGAGAAAAAGGGTAGTGCTAAAGACGCAACCTTGTGGGACACCCTCGGCCTGAACCAAGTCTGAGGAAAGCGAGGCGCCAACACGGACACGAAAATGTCTGTCAGATAAGAAAGCAGTAACGAAAGTTTGTAGATTGCCGCAGAGGCCTGAGGAGTGGGCTTGACTTAAAATGTTATACCTCCAAGTGGTGTCATATGCCTTCTCAAGATCAAGAAAGACTGCCAGGACGGAGTGTTTCTTAGCAAAAAGCATTTCGCACATACGTATCAAAGAGGAGCAAGGGGTCCAAAGTTGAGAGGCGGGCTTTTTGCGAAAGCCATATTAGCGAGAGAAAGACCTTTGTGAGTCTCCAAATACCATATGAGACGTCTATTCACCAATCGTCCCATCACTTTGCAGACTACACTGGTCAGAGCAATGGAACGAGTGTGAGAGGTATCAAGCCACGAGGTGCCTAGTTTGCGACACGGTAGTACAATGACAGATTTCCATTGTTGAGGGAGAACCCCTCGCGTTCAAATAATATTGAAAAGACGCAAAAGTGCTGAAGGGCTGTAGAATGCAGTTGTTGTAGCAGACTGATATGAATATCATCAGGCCCAGCTGCCGATGACTGACAAGCGGAAAGTGTGGACTCTAGCTCTAGGAGAGTGAAAGGTACGTTATACGGCTCCATTCCAATAGATGAGAAATCCAAGGGCAATTGCTCCTTGGCAGATTTAGATGCGAGAAATGAGGGACAAAGGTGAAGCCCTTGGGAGACACGGACAAGATAGTTCCCGATTTTGTGGCAACTTCAAGAGGTTTCGCATCACTAACACCAGCAACCCACAAAACGGGAGCTGGGTCCGGGGAGTACTTGCCACACAACTTTCGTACCTTCTTCCAGACCGCACACTCCACTCGGACTCTGAGGTCAGATTATATCGATAACGGCCCCACGCAGCACGTATCAAATGCACTGCACTGACACATGCAGGAGACCACCAAGGCACGTATGTCTGAGAATGCCTGCTTGAGGTTTTAGGAATAGAACTTGACGCTGCAGTCAAAACTAAGGTCGAAAACTGGTGCACCAGCTCGTCAATAGAGGAAGGAGGGTCCCCTGAAAAGGCGGCAAGATGAGAGTATAATTCCCAATTCGCTCGTCCAAATTGCCAACGGGGGCTACGAGGGTGTCGGGAATACATAGTAGAAGTAAGAAAAATAGGAAAGTGATTACTGTCGTGCAAATCCAGGAGAACAAACCAAGTGTAATCAAGGGCAATAGATGAGGAACAGTTAGAAAGATCAATGCAAGAGAGAGACTGAGTGCGAAAGTCAAAATGGGTGGGAACACCTGTATTTAAAACATGAAGAGTCACACTTGGACCCTCCCCAAAGATGATGGTGAGCGTTAAAATCAACTGTCAACAAGATGGGCGGCGGTAGAGAAGAGATCAAGAACGCAATATCCGAGATACAGGATGCACGGGAAAGGGAGAGATATAGAGAGCAAACTGTATATCATCTGTGCAAATAAATACGGGCTGCAGTATAATGCAGCAGATAATGAACAAAGACCTGTTGATATGGGATACCAACGCGCACAAGAAGCGCACTCTCATTAAAAGATTCATCAGGAAAGGGATTAGAAGAATGCAACAGCACATAGCCAGAAACGGGACGAATAACAGTTGAACGAATTTTGGGTTCTTGTAACCCGACACATACTAGGGAAAACTGGGAGCTCTCCCCGATTACCCCTGAGGCCACGAATATTCCATTGTAAATAAGTAATTATTGACAAAGACAGGTATGCCAAGAATAAGAAGTAATAAAATCGATTAGCTATTAGGGTCAGTGAAGTCAATGAGTGGAGGCAACGGATAGCGTGTAAGCAAGGAGGAATCAGAATGCTGCGAAGGAAAAAATTTCTGCGAGGGTCATGAAAAATAAGAAGGGGTAGAAGAAGGTGCGCCGGTGTCCATCGAGGGTTTTGTCTCCGCAATATAGTCGGAGATAGCGTCAAATGTCTGAGTGGATAAGGAAGATGACGATACCATGACTTCAGACACAATTAAGGAAGAGCATGTAAAGAGAGGGGAGACTATGGAAGGAACCAAAGAGGTCAGAGGGGAGGGGAGTGTGAACCTGGAGAGATGTGCCGGCGGGGACAGAAGAGTCCTGCGGTGGAACAGGAGAGGAAGGAGGGTGTAACTGGGAAAGAAGTCTGGGGGATAACAGGAGAAGAGGTGACCACATGAGGGGAGGGTGAACCTCCACCTTCGTGTGTGAGTTAGAAAAGGGGTGAGAACTAGGCACTGAAGCCAAAAAGAAAAACTGTTGGGGAATTGTAAGCACCTAAGGAATGCAAAGAGACTTGGGCTTATGAGACAGATTCAGCTTCGCAGGTGGTAGGCGTGAAGAAGCTGCAGGCATGCTAGGCCTTGCAGACTGAGAAACTAGCGGGCGAGAAGAAGTAGAGGTAGGAGTAGGTAAGCAGGTGGTTTCAGATGGTAAAATCGCAAAAGAATTAGAGCCGGGGGTGACCCTTGAAGACACGACACCAGAGGAGCTGGTAGGCGGGGTGACCGCCAAGGTTGGAAGCTTCGTAGCTAATCACGAATAAGGGATACAAGGAAGATTTCCCTGAAGGTGGAGCCGAGAGACAGCCATAGCATAAGTAAGGCCTTTAATCTCCTTAAGACAACGGCAGGAAAAATAAAGATGAGGTTCATTGCAACTGAGACAAGTGGTGGGAAGACTGCAAGATGTATCTGCATGATCAGCGGCACCGCAGACCAGGCCGCTATGAGAATAGGAAGGTCCTGATGGGCTCCAAAATATCATCACCGCAAGACAGAAAATCACTCTGTACAATGGTACACAGTAAAACCACTGTACCACTGCAAGAATTGAGAGTAGCGTGCTTGTGAACTGTGATTGTAATGTTATCAGTGGAAGTAAAATGAGAAAGATCATGAGCTTGTTCTGCATTCTGAACTGTAACGATGAGCACACTGCTTCGAAGAGCGTGGAAGGATATATTTCGGCCAACGTGTCGTAAAAGAGCTTTACCAATATTATGGTCAGAAAGATAATCATTTGAAGATGTCGGTTGTAGGGAAAAAAATTTAGTCCACTGCGTGCTTGTAAATATGGTGCGTAAAGGAAGTGGGTGTCACGTAGGTCGTTTTTGGGTGGAATGAGCAGACATGGGAGAATCGTCATCAGCAAATTGTCTGGAATGTTTAGGCATATTACTGCGGGCGGCCTGACCTGAGGTAGGTGGACGGTCCAAAATCTGTCGCGCCGTATTCTGGGAAGCCGGATGCATAGTTAAAGGCGTGCAAGAGGCAGAGGCACTAGCAGAAATGGGTGGAACCTCAGCACCTGGAGCGGGTGACGAAGCGTCACCAGCACAAGGTACAGGGGTATGGGATGAGTCTGGAGAATGGTTCAACAACGAAGCCGGTCAGAACAGGATGTGGTAACAAAAAGGGACCCTGGGAGGAGGAGGGTTATCACAGAACAAAGACTCCATAATGATGGTACTCCTTTCTTATTATTATTTTTAAGAAAAAAAAAAAGGGACAGCGAAGGGACAGTCACTAAATGGCATGAAAGGGCCATAAGTTCCCCCCTTTCATCCGAGAGGACGTCGAGATCACAAGCAGTGCAGGTGCAGTGTGGAACCCGTACTATACCCTACCCGTCAAGCCAGTAAACCAGACCTCTAGGATAGCAATCTCACATCTACCGAGCCACCTCGGTGGACAAGAGAGGGCGATTGGAAACCCGCCACAAGGCATGCTTCCTTCGGCTGTCACCTCCCAGAACAGACAAGCAGCCTCTGGAGGTACACCCACCACCTGCAGGACACCACATCCACTTCTTGGAAATCTGGGAAGGGAGCAGGGCGCCTCTAGATAATCCAGATTCCACAGTCTGAGGAAGGAGATCAAAGAGTCTAATTCCTTAGACCAAGCCTTTTCACCGCGTCAAAGAGCTTCCCTTGAAGAGGTCCAACCTAGAAAAAACAAACGATTTGAAGAGAATCATGGGCTTGGCAGCCCTAGTTTTGAAGGTTCTCGTTATTTCAGGTCCTTCACATTAGTTTTTCGCTCTATTGTGTGGATGGAATTTGTTTAATACTCCGATATAGCTTTAATTTCCTCAAGTTTTCTATATAGTAATTATAATTTCACTTCAATGAACTTCAATTGTTTTCTGCGGCCCATTCAAAGATTTGGTTGATGTCTGCTTGGAGTCTTGCAGTGTCTTCGATGGAGGACACTCATGCAAATTCGTGGTCATCCGCAAAGTAAGACTCGGTGCTGTGGCTTACATTTCTATGTCAGATAAGATAATGAGGAACAGGATGGGGAGAGTACTATGCCTTGTGGAACATAGCTTTTCACTGTAGCTGCCTCAGACTTTACTCTGTTTACTATTACTCTTTATGTCCTATTTGTTAGGAAGTTATAAACTCATCTACTAACTTTTCCCATTATTCCTTTATCACGCATTTTGTGTGCTATTACAACATGGTCGCACTTGTCGAAAACTTTCACAAAGTCTGTGTATAATACATCTGCATTTTGTTTGTCCTTTAGAGCATCCAAGATCTTGTCATAGTGATCCAGTAGTTGGGGCAGGCAGGAGTGGCCGGCTCTAAACCCATGTTGCCCTGGGTTGTGTAACTGATGGGTATCTAGACAGGTGGCGATCTTGTTTCGTAGAACCCTTTCAAAGATTTTTTTGATATGGGACGTAAGTGATATCGGTCTGCAATTCCTTGCTATTGCTTTACTGCCTCCTTTGTGGAGTGAGGCTATGTCTGTTGTTTTAAGTTACTGTGGGATGACCCCTGTGTCCATATTCCCTTTCCATAGAATGCTAAAGGCACGTGACAGGGGCTTCTTGCAGTTCTTAATGAACACGGAGTTCCACGTGTCTAGGCCTGAGGCAGAGTACATGGGCATGTCATTTTTTGCCTTTTCGAAGTCATGTGGTGTTAAAATAGCTTCACACATGTTTGAATTTACCAAATTCTGAGTCTCGGTCATAAAAAAAATCACTTAGATTGTCGACTCTTATTCTGGTTAGCGGGTCACTAATCACAGAGTCATACTGGGACTTTAGTATCCCACTCATTTCCTTGCTGTTATCTGTGTAAGTCCCATCTCGTCTAAGCAGGAGTCCAATATTAGATGTTTTCGCCTTAGATTTGGTATAGGAAAATAAATATTTTGGGTTTCTTTCAATTTCATTTATGGCTTTTAGTTCTTCCTGTCTTTCTTGTCTCCTGTATGATTCCTTAAGCTTAAGTTCAATATTTGCCATTTCTCTGCCCAGTGCTTCCCTTCGTATTTCAGATAAACTGGTCCCTTTCAGTAGCTCTGATTCTTCGCCTTCGCCTGTATAGAAAGCATCTCATTTCTAGTTTACATTCTCCTTTTTCTTAAAGGAATATGCCTGAGCATACCTCAAGTGCCACAGAGCTAATTCCTTCTAGCTAGCAGAGGTTCGGATCCAAGTTGTCTAGGATATCTTCCCAGCTTGTTTCATGGTTGACTGCATCCCACTATATATTTTTATTATTGAAGATGAATTTGGTGAAGGCACCTTCATAACTGACATTTTGCTGGTCAGGAGCCCTGCATTTATGTCTGTACCTCAATTATGTTGTGGTCTGAGTGTATTGTCTCTGATACTGTTATATTTCGTATCATATCATCATTGTTAGTGAAGATGAGGTCCAGCGTATTCTCCAGTCTTGTTGACTTATTTACTGGTTTAAGGTGAATCTGGTGCAGAAATTTAGTAGCTCGTGTAAATTTTTCATATGAGCCACCTCCTGGGGATGTGTCTGCTAAAACATTATTTGCTACAATTCTCCATTTTTGGTCTTAGTTTAATATCCACCAGCAGCAAGATGTTTGGGACAGGAGCTGGAAGATTTCCCAGACAGTGATCAATTTTCAAAAGTTGTTCCTGGAATTGTTGGGAAGTTGCATCCGGACGCTTGTAAACAGCCACAATAACAAGGTTTTGATTTCAGATCTTTTCTTCAAGTAATCTCAGGCCGAAGGAGACTCGAACCTGGTGAGATGAAAAGCTGAAAGCCACCTGCCTGAATGCTGGCTGCCTTGGACCAAAACTTCTAGTGTTAGCTGGGCACCAAGGTATTGACCAATGTGGAATGGCGTTAAAGCACTATGTACCTTGTTCCAAGGTTCGAGTCTACCTCGGCCTGAGATAAGTGTTTGTGAATATATATATATATATATATATATATATATATATATATATATATATATATATATATATATATATATATATATATATATAGTCGTGCCGATTAGGTAAAACTTGCGATTTTGGCTTAAATAGCAACGCTCACCTTGCCATATAAGACAAGTGAAAATTTGTGTATGCAATAATTTCGCCAAAATCATTCTCAACATAACGAAAAAATATATTTCATTGTGTTTGTTTATTATTAAATTAATGTTAACGTATCTAAAATATATTTAGTTGGGTTAGGCTAAATTAAATTGCGCTTGTTGTAATAAGGTTAGGTAGGTTTTCAAAGTTTCTCTTGGTACAAAATTATAAATTCTTACATTAACATGAATGAAAAAATATATCTTTAAACGTATAAGAGAAATTTTTAGAAAGGCCTTAATTTTAGATGAGTTCTTGTAATTGACCAGTTTTACCTAATCGGCACGACATATATATAGATATATATATATATGTCGTGCCGATTAGGTAAAACTTGCGATTTTGGCTTAAGTATCAACGCTCACCAAAGTTTCTCTTGGTACAAAATTATAAATTCTTAAATTAACATAAATGAAAAATATATATATTTAAACGTATAAGAGAAAATTTTAGAAAGGACTTAATTTTAGATGAGTTCTTGCTAATTGACCAGTTTTACCTAATCGGCACGATATATATATATATATATATATATATATATATATATATATATATATATATATATATATATATATATATATATATATATATATATATACATACATACACACACGCACACGCTATTGCCCTTAATTCTCATAACCATAAGTTAGAAATGAAGTTAAATATTAGCTCTGAAAAACTGAAAAGAATCAGAAGACACATTTACAACTCATTATCTCAATAAAATGGCTAATTAAAACATATACTCCTAAATGCAATTCAAACCATCAATTAAGAAACACCAGTTCTGAAACTAAAGTGAAGCTTTCTCTTGTTATCAGAAAGAGACCAATATCCTGAGAAAAGATAAGTCTATCTCATTAAATTTAATGACGAAATAAAAACACGATTTTTTTCATTTTTATTTTACATTATATTTCAAAATCTCTTCAATCTCTTCAAAATTTGGTTTTGATTTTTAAAGAAAATCTAATTTGATAAAATTACTTTAAAAAAATTCATACTGGTAAGCGCACAAGCCAGATATAAGACAAAATATTTCCAATTGAGATACACCAACATTAAGGCTTTTAAGTCGACAGAGAAGGCATTCCTTAGTAAAAAAAATATTTAAGAGACAGCATGAAATTTACACAGCTCAAAATGAGCATCAAGTTTTCTTTTAATAAAGTTCAACATTAGTGGAAGGTTGAAGCCGATCAAAAAGGCAATTTCCTAGTAATTAATCTGATTACAATGGTTCAAATTTTATAATCAA
>WNWK01007193.1:0-25000 GCA_009830355.1 Cherax destructor | reverse complement strand
TTGCTGAGAATAAGAAAAGTTTTGGAGTGTAAAGAATATGTTGAAAAAGCCTGGAGAACGAATGAATTTGACAGTTAAAAACAGAAACCCAGAGTTATTAGATAGGTAGGTAAAAGTATAGGGAAGAGAGAGGGAATATTTTGACGAGCTATTAAATGTTGAAAAGATGCATTAGCCAGGGAGTTACTACATATTTTAGAATTGAGGAAGTGACAGATGTGAGTATGGGGTAAGATGCATGAGACTGTGGTAAAATGAACGCGTGTTAAGGGCGCTAGGATTGAAAGGATCAAGATAGAACTGTAAAAGCAGGTGGGCATATAGTTTTGTAGTGGTTGGTTTAGTGACTGATACAGAGCCTGCATAGTTCCTCTGTTTATGGAAAACTGGAATGAAAGACAGTGTAAGAATTACAGGGAATGAAACCTGTTGTATATACCAGGTAAAGTACAGCATATGGTAGTATTATTGACAGAATTAAGGGTCAGAAGGAGAATAGGATCACTAGTATACAAGGGTTTTGGAAAGGTTAGGAATATGTAGACCAAATGTTTATATTGTGGCATATAAATGAAGAATATTTAAATAAATGTAAGGAAGTTTTCGTTGCATTTAAGTATTCAGAAAAGGGATGTGAAAGGATGGGAAAAGGAGCAATGTGGCAGATGTTGCAAGTGTATGGAATAGGTAATACATTTCTTAGACAGTTAAGAGATTTTGTGCTAGTGCGGCTCAGATTAGAGTATGTAGGAGAGAGGGTGATTATTTTCCAATAAAAGAAGACTTTAGACAGGGATGCGTGATGTGACCATGGTCGTTTAACATATTTATAGGGAAGTGCATGCTGAAATACAGGGAACAAGTCTGGGATTAAAAGATAAAGAATCTAATACAGATTGGGAGTTGTTACAGTTTCTTTTTGTCAATGCCACTATGCATTTGGGATATTCTTTAGAGAAGCTGCAAATGTTGGTGGATCAATTTGGGAGGTGATGTAAAATAAAGAAATTAAAAGTGAACACAGGAAAGAGCAAGGTGATGAGAGTAATGAAAGATGGGATATCTGAGTGGAAGGAGGGAGTATGAAGGAAGTAGATGTGTTCTAATTTTGGGGAGTGGACTTGTCGGCAGACGGGTCTATGAAAGATGAAGTGAACCATAAAACTGAAGAGGTAAAAAAGTTGGGTGGTGCATTGAGGCATCTGTGGAGACAAAGAACGTTATCCATGGAGGCAAAAACCGGAATGTAAAAGAGTATAGTAGTATCAACACTATTGGTGTGAAGCATGGGTTTTAAATTTTGCATCGAAGAGAAGGTCGGAGGCAGTGGATAGGTCATGTATGAGGGCAATATGTGATGTGAATATTATGTTTAAGGAGGTACGGGGATAATAGAATTATCCAGACGCCTGAGAACGGGTTATTGGGGTAGTTTTGACATTTAAAGAGAAAGGATCAAAATATGATGACTTGAAGGGAAGGCGGGGTAAGGGTTATTAGAGGAAAGGTTGGAGGGATAAAGAAGATTTTGAATAATGGACCAAGTGTTCACCATATTCCAAAACCACATAAATATACCACTGTTAATACGCCAACTTATTATGCGGCGAAATTAAAAAAAATCCAACAATTCGACTTACAAAAATCGTAGAAACAAAATTTAAACACCAAAATATTCCTTAGCTTCTGCATTATTTCTTGAAACATTTGTTTTTAAATGTTTTTCTTACCTAGAAAAAGGCAATTTCCCTCACACTCCATTAAGATAGTGGTTACATTATGTGCTTATTGGCATATTATAATATGACCAGATAAAAGAGAATTTTGTTTATAATATATCAACTTAAAGTGGGGAATGACATGCATGCAAGATTAAAATATAGGAACAAGGGTTACGCAAGGTGTATTAAGACATCATCTTTGTGCATAGTGTGATTTTGATTTGTTCCAGAATTTTGGATATTTGGAATATAGGTTTTCCATAGATACTAGTTCCTTTGCAGGCTCTTCCCTAAAGGAAAATTCCTTGATGTTGGTGAGTTGCTTTTCATTCAATGAATTAGATTTATCCTTCCCTTCCTAAGAAAGAACCTGACTGCCCACATTGCTTCAAGTGTTTTTCTTTTTCCTTGAATATTATTACTACTACTAGTACTAATAATAATAAATAAATAATAGTGATAATAATAATAATGAAACCTAGTTTCATTGGAAAATGTTCCCCTATCTCCATTATATACCCTAACTTGAGTCTCTCACTATCAGCATAAAACTCTTCTAGAAGCAGCAGAGTAGACCCCTGATGCACTAGACTGTAGACCCCTGATGCACTAGACTGTCCCACCACACCGACGCATCACTAGTGAAATCACTAAACATGTCTTGTGAAATCACTAAGCATGTCTTGTGAAATCCCTAAGCATGTCTTGTGAAATCACTAAGCATGTCGTGTGAAATCACTAAGCATGTCGTGTGAGATCACTAAGCATGTCGTGTGAGATCACTAAGCATGTCTTGTGAGATCACTAAGCATGTCTTGTGAGATCACTAAGCATGTCTTGTGAGATCACTAAGCATGTCTTGTGAAATCACTAAGCATGTCTTGTGAAATCACTAAGCATGTCTTGTGAAATCACTAAGCATGTCTTGTGAAATCACTAAGCATGTCTTGTGAAATCACTAAGCATGTCTTGTGAAATCACTAAGCATGTCTTGTGAAATCACTAAGCATGTCTTGTGAAATCACTAAGCATGTCTTGTGAAATCACTAGCATGTCTTGTGAAATCACTAAGCATGTCTTGTGAAATCACTAAGCATGTCTTGTGAAATCACTAAGCATGCTGTGAAATCATAGCATGTCTTGTGAAATCCCTAAGCATGTCTTGTGAAATCCCTAAGCATGTCTTGTGAAATCCCTAAGCATGTCTTGTGAAATCCCTAAGCATGTCTTGTGAAATCCCTAAGCATGTCTTGTGAAATCCCTAAGCATGTCTTGTGAAATCCCTAAGCATGTCTTGTGAAATCCCTAAGCATGTCTTGTGAAATCCTAAGCATGTCTTGTGAAATCCTAAGCATGTCGTGAAATCCTAAGCATGTCTTGTGAAATCACTAAGCATGTCTTGTGAAATCCTAAGCATGTCTGTGGAAATCCTAAGCATGTCTGTGAAATCACTAAGCATGTCTGTGAAATCCTAAGCATGTCTGGAAATCTAAGCATGTCTGGAAATCTAAGCATGTCGTGAAATCATAGCAGTGAAATCTAAGCATGTCGTGAAATCCTAAGCATGTACTATGTGAAATCTACATGTCGAAATCTACATGTCTGTGAAATCTAAGCATGTCTGGAAATCCTAAGCATGTCTGTGAAATCCTCTAAGCATGTCTTGTGAAATCTAAGCATGTCTTGTGAAATCCTAAGCATGATCTTGTGAAATCTAAGCATGTCTGTGAAATCTAAGCATGTCGTGAAATCCTAAGCATGTCTGTGAAATCCTAAGCATGTCGTGAAATCACTAAGCATGTCTGTGAAATCACTAAGCATGTCTGTGAAATCACTAAGCATGTCGTGAAATCACTAAGCATGTCTGTGAAATCACTAAGCATGTCGTGGAAATCATACATCGTGTGAAATCACTAAGCATGTCTGGAAATCTAGCTGCTGGAAATCACTAAGCATGTCTGTGAAATCAATAAGCATGTCGTGGAAATCATAGCATCAAATCTAAGCATGCTGGAAATCAATAAGCATGTCGTGGAAATCAATAAGCATGTCGGGAAATCAATAAGCATGTCGTGGAAATCATAAGCATGTCGTGGGAAATCACTAAGCATGTCTGTGAAATCATAAGCATGTCGTGTGAAATCATAAGCATGTCGTGTAAATCAATAAGCATGTCGTGTGAAATCATAAGCATGTCGTGAAATCAATAAGCATGTCTGAAATCAATAAGCATGTCGTGTGAAATCAATAAGCATGTCGTGTGAAATCAATAAGCATGTCGTGAAATCAATAAGCATGTCTGTGAAATCAATAAGCATGTCTGTGAAATCAATAAGCATGTCTGTGAAATCAATAAGCATGTCGTGTGAAATCAATAAGCATGTCGTGTGAAATCAATAAGCATGTCGTGTGAAATCAATAAGCATGTCTGTGAAATCAATAAGCATGTCTGTGAAATCAATAAGCATGTCGTTGAAATCAATAAGCATGTCGTGTGAAATCAATAAGCATGTCGTGAAATCAATAAGCATGTCGTGTGAAATCAATAAGCATGTCTGTGAAATCACTAAGCATGTCTTGTGAAATCAATAAGCATGTCGTGTGAAATCAATAAGCATGTCGTGTGAAATCAATAAGCATGTCGTGTGAAATCAATAAGCATGTCGTGTGAAATCAATAAGCATGTCGTGTGAAATCAATAAGCATGTCGTGTGAAATCAATAAGCATGTCGTGTGAAATCAATAAGCATGTCGTGTGAAATCAATAAGCATGTCGTGTGAAATCAATAAGCATGTCGTGTGAAATCAATAAGCATGTCGTGTGAAATCAATAAGCATGTCGTGTGAAATCAATAAGCATGTCGTGTGAAATCAATAAGCATGTCGTGTGAAATCAATAAGCATGTCTTGTGAAATCAATAAGCATGTCTTGTGAAATCAATAAGCATGTCTTGTGAAATCAATAAGCATGTCGTGTGAAATCAATAAGCATGTCTGTGAAATCAATAAGCATGTCTTGTGAAATCAATAAGCATGTCGTGTGAAATCAATAAGCATGTCTGTGAAATCAATAAGCATGTCGTGTGAAATCAATAAGCATGTCTGTGAAATCAAAAAGCATGTCTGTGAAATCAATAAGCATGTCTTGTGAAATCAATAAGCATGTCTTGTGAAATCAATAAGCATGTCTTGTGAAATCAATAAGCATGTCTGTGAAATCAATAAGCATGTCTTGTGAAATCAATAAGCATGTCTTGTGAAATCAATAAGCATGTCTTGTGAAATCAATAAGCATGTCTTGTGAAATCAATAAGCATGTCTTGTGAAATCAATAAGCATGTCTTGTGAAATCAATAAGCATGTCTTGTGAAATCAATAAGCATGTCTTGTGAAATCAATAAGCATGTCTTGTGAATACTGTCTGAAATCAATAAGCATGTCTTGTGAAATCAATAAGCATGTCTTGTGAAATCAATAAGCATGTCTTGTGAAATCAATAAGCATGTCTTGTGAAATCAATAAGCATGTCTTGTGAAATCAATAAGCATGTCTTGAAATCAATAAGCATGTCTTGTGAAATCAATAAGCATGTCTTGTGAAATCAATAAGCATGTCTTGTGAAATCAATAAGCATGTCTTGTGAAATCAATAAGCATGTCTTGTGAAATCAATAAGCATGTCTTGTGAAATCAATAAGCATGTCTTGTGAAATCAATAAGCATGTCTTGTGAAATCAATAAGCATGTCTTGTGAAATCAATAAGCATGTCTTGTGAAATCAATAAGCATGTCTTGTGAAATCAATAAGCATGTCTTGTGAAATCAATAAGTCATGTCTTGTGAAATCAATAAGCATGTCTTGTGAAATCAATAAGCATGTCTTGTGAAATCAATAAGCATGTCTTGTGAAATCAATAAGCATGTCTTGTGAAATCAATAAGCATGTCTTGTGAAATCAATAAGCATGTCTTGTGAAATCAATAAGCATGTCTTGTGAAATCAATAAGCATGTCTTGTGAAATCAATAAGCATGTCTTGTGAAATCAATAAGCATGTCTTGAAACAGTGAAATCAATAAGCATGTCTTGTGAAATCAATAAGCATGTCTTGTGAAATCAATAAGCATGTCTTGTGAAATCAATAAGCATGTCTTGTGAAATCAATAAGCATGTCTTGTGAAATCAATAAGCATGTCTTGTGAAATCAATAAGCATGTCTTGTGAAATCACTAAGCATGTCTTGTGAAATCACTAAACATGTCTTGTGAAATCACTAAACATGTCTTGTGAAATCACTAAACATGTCTTGTGAAATCACTAAGCATGTCTTGTGAAATCAATAAACATGTCTTGTGAAATCACTAAACATGTCTTGTGAAATCACTAAACATGTCTTGTGAAATCACTAAACATGTCTTGTGAAATCACTAAACATGTCTTGTGAAATCACTAAACATGTCTAGTGAAATCATTAAACATGTCTAGTGAAATCATTAAACATGTCGAGTGAATTCACTAGACATGTTTACTTCTAACGCCAGCCACATTAGGGGAATGTAAGCTATGGGTAAGGATGGCGACAGGTTCCCTGCAGAGGCACTATCAGGCCATAGAGAGATACAGGAAATGGTATGGGAAGAAGCGATGGGGATCCTTCAGTCGGATCCAGAGATGCGGAAGGAAAAGCAAAAGAAAGAGGAGAGGAAAAGGGCAGTTTTTATCCGTGGGCTTCACGAGGCCAAAGGGAGGACATGAGGAAAGACGACAGGGTGAGGGAAAAAGATTAAAAATATCAAACAGGAGAGGAGGATCTGACTGAGCTGATATGTTTTCAGAGAATAGGGGGATACTCGAGGGGGAAAAAAATCGACAAAATTGGTTTCCAAGACTGTAATGGTGCAAAACAGGTTCCTGCAGCAGAAACCACAGCTAAAGGAAACAAAATACAACCGGGTGTTCCTCAACTGCGACAGGGCACGTACAGAACGACAAAAACATTGAGAAGAGACAAAGATGCAAGGAGAAAGAGAATCAAGGCTAGAGACAGGAAGTGACACCCAGAGTCAGGAGGACCAGCAAACACACCCACCCAGAGAACCACCCGCAGAACACCGCATTCAAACAAATTAACCTAAATCAAACACACACTTCACTCACAGACCCCTCCCCCCCATACAAAAGATTAACCTACACAGCAGCTTCCACAGTGTCATGCCAGGTCCCCCACTACCGTAGCCCAAACAACCACCCAGAATACAATCATAGAAAAGAAGCTGAATGCTATGAGTACAAGACAATAGGGCTAGTTGTGGGTGATTTCATCACAAGGATATTGACTGGGAAAACCTAGAGCCACATGGGGGGCCAGAACAGTGAGGGCCAAGATGATCTAGGTGGTACTGGAAAACCTCATGAATCAACATGTTAGGGACACTACCAAAGAGAGAAGAGGATAAACCAGCAATGCTATACCTCATTCACCTTGAGTAGTTCAGACATTGGGGATATCACATATGAAAGGCCCTTGGAGGTAGTGATCACTTGACCCTGAGCTTCGAATGCATTGTAGAGCTAAAATGGAGAGGGAAGCACCATGAGTAGGATATGAGAAGCCAAACTACATGACGAATTTTCTACATGAGTTACAGTGAGAAAGAGAACTGTTGGGAAAAACAGTGAACGAAATGATGGAATATGTGACGACAAAATGCAAAGAGGCGGATGACAAGTTCGTACCTAAGGGCAACGGAATCAATGGGAATACCAGAGGCCAAAACTAAGTGCACTAGAGAATGAAAAAAGTACAGAAGACAAAGGAACCAGGAAAATAAGGAGATTAGTAGAAGAGCCAGAAATGAATATGCATTGATAAGGAGTGAGGCCCAGCGAGAATGACATAACATCGAAACAAAATCTGACCCAAAGCTATTTATTGTACAGCCACTTCAAAAGAGAAACAGTCAAGGACCAGGTAATCAGGCTGAGGAAGGAAGGAGGGAAGATCACAAGAATTGACAAAGTAGCTGAAGAGCCAAATTTAAGATTTAAGGAAGTGTTTTCAGCAGACAGACTGGACTACAATAGACCGAAATATCAGGGAACACCAACAGGACAGGGAACACTACACACAACCGAGGAGGAGGTGAAGAGGATACTAAGTGAACCAGATACCTCAAAGGCGGTGGAACCGGACATCTGTGGGTCCTGAGTTAGGAAGCCAAGGCGCTTTGAGTTGTGTGTCACTGAAAACAATCTTCAACACATCTATCGAAACAGGAAGACAGCAAATATAATCCCAGTCTTTAAGAAACGAGACAGGTAGGTAGCATTTACTACAGACCAGTGTCACAGACTTTCATAGTATACAGATTCACGGAGAAATATGTCAGGAAAAGTCTGGTCGAGCACCTAGAGAGGAATGAGCTTGTATACGATAACCAACACGGTTTCAGTAAGGGAAAATCCTGTCACAAACCTACTGGAGTTTTACGACAATGTGACAGAAGTAAGGCAGAATAGAGGGGGGTGGGTAGACTGCATTTTCTTTTATTGTAAAAAGGCTTTCGACGCAGTTCCACATAAGAGATTAGTGCAAAAGCTGGAGGACCAGGCAGGGATAACCAGGAAGCAACAGTCAAGGACCAGGTAATCAGGCTGAGGAAGGAAGAAGGGGAAATCACAAGAATCGACCGAGAAGTAAGAAGCTCAACATGAGATTCAAAGAAGTGTTCACAGTGGAGACAGAAGGGACTCTAGAAAGACGGAGAGGCGGGGTACACCAAGTGTTGAACACGATACATACAGCCTAGATACCTCAAAGGCGATGGGGCCGGATAACGTCTCTCCATGGGTCCTGAGAGAGGAAGCAGTGGCGTTATGTGTACCACTAACAACAATCTTCAACACATCTATGGAAACAGGGCGACAACCTGTGGTATGGAAGACAGCAAATGTAGTCACAATTTTTAAAAAAGGAGACTGATACGAAACATTAAACTACAGACCAGTTTCACTATCATGTATAGTATGCAAAGTCATGGAGAAGATTATCAGAAGAGTGGTGGGGCACCTAGAAAGAAACGAGCTTATCAACCAACGACAGCCAGCACGGGTTCAGGGACTGGAAATCCTGTGTCACAAACATACTGGAGTTATGTGACAGGGTGACAGCAGTAAGACAAGAGAGAGAGGGTGGGTAGATTGCATGTTCTTGGACTGTAAGAAGGCGTTTGACACAGTTCCACACAAGAGATTAGTGCAAAAGCTGGAGGACCAGACAGTTATAACCACGAAGGCACTACAATGGATCAGGGAATACCTGTCAGGAAGACGACAGCGAGTCATGGTACGTGACGAGGTGTCAGAGTGGACGCCTGTAACGAGCGGGGTTCCACAGGGGTCAGTCTTAGAACCGGTGCTGTTTCTGGTATTTGTGAACATGACACAAGGAATAGACTCCGAAGTGTCCCTGTTTGCAGATGATGTGAAGTTGATGAGACGAATTCAATCGGACGAGGACCAAGCAGAACTACAAAGGGTTCTGGACAGGCCTCAGGCCTGGTCCAGCTACGGGCTCCTTGAGTTCAACCCCACCAAGTGCAAAGTCATGAAGATTGGAGAAGGGCAAAGAAGGATGCAGACGGAGTACAGTCTAGGAGGCCAGAGACTACAACCTCAGGATCTTGGGGTGAGTATAGCACCGGGCACATCTCCTGAAGAGCACATCAACCAAATAACTGCTGCAGCATACGTTCCCCTAGCAAACCTAGGAACAGCATTCCGACATCTTAATAAGGAATCGTTCAGGACTCTGCACACTGTGTACGTTAGGCCCATATTGGAGTATGCAGCACCAGTTTGGAACCCACACCTAGCCAAACACGGAAGGAAACTAGAGAAAGTGCAAAGGTTTGCAACAAGACTAGTCCCGGAGCTAAGGGGTATGTCCTACGAGGAGAGGTTATGGGGGGATATGATAACGACATATAAAATACTGAGAAGAATCACCAAGATGGACAGAGACCGGATGTTCCAGTGATGGGACACAGCAACAAGAGGTCACAGTTGGAAGTTGAAGACTCAGATGAATCACAGGGATATTAGGAAGTATTTCGTCAGTCACAGAGTTGTCAGGATGTGGAAGAGTCTGGGAAGCGATATAGTAGAGGCAGGATCCATACATAGCTTTAAGAAGAGGTATGGTAAAGCTCATGGGGCAGGAAGAGTGACCTAGTAGCGACCAGTGAAGAGGCGGGGCCTGGAGCTGTGAATCTCCCCAGCAACCACAACTAGGTAAGTACACTGGCCAATTGAGGAATGCTTGGCTTGAGCTATAACCAATACCATCCCATCGGGGTTGGAGGGGTTGTAGGGTACGGATAGGATGGAGGGGATGGAGGGGTTGTAGGGTACGGATAGGATGGAGGGGATGGAGGGGTTGTAGGGTACGGATAGGATGGAGGGATGGAGGGGTTGTAGGGTACGGATAGGATGGAGGGGATGGAGGGGTTGTAGGGTACGGATAGGATGGAGGATGGAGGTGGAGGCGGAAGATGGAGTGGAGGGTTGTAGGGTACGGATAGGATGGAGGAGGATGGAGGGTTGAGGGTAGGGTAGGATGGAGGATGGAGGGATGGAGGACGGTAGGATGGAGGATGGAGGGGATGTAGGGTAGGTAGGGATGGAAGGGAGGGATGGAGGGTTGTAGGGTACGGATAGGATGGAGGGGATGGGTAAAATGCGCCTTGCCATTGATCGGTGAAGTTCAACGATAATGAGAAGTTAAAAATTGCAATATTCTCTCTATTCAATTCAGCATAAAACAAATTGCTAAACTACAGGATCATTCAGAGGAACCTTTGTCAAACACACACACACACACACACACACACACACACACACACAGTGCTTTTTCAAACTATCTGCCTTATTCTCACTAAAACAATTTTCACACACGGTGCACTTGCTTCTCGTTGACATTCATCACTACACATTTCATATATTTTTTTTTTTAATTTCAGGTCACTCTTCCATTTTCTTGTTATTTTTTTAGCACTAATTTCAATGAGTTCATCTGCTTCAGTCGCCTCTCCATTATCATCAGCTGTTGGCCCACTTTAAATTTAAATAATATACTTTATCTCTTGGAGACAAAACGGAAATTAAAAAAAAAAAAATAACTATTTTTGAGAGACAGTAGCAAGACAAAATGTGAAAATCGCACATTCGAAGCAGATGCAATTGTACGCTCAATAAAATGTCTAGTTGTAGACAACACCAACTCAGGGTTGTGTCTAAACTCAAGCTGTACGTGGAGATGAAACGTAGGGAAGAGGGGGGGGGGAGTATTAGCTGTAACGTTTCGTCAATGAGGCATTGATAATGAGTTATATGGAATGTCAAGTTGCAACCAGTACACTCAATCAAGAAAATGTTATCTTGTATTTTGTCTTTATTAGAGACAAAAATGGCGAATTCACCATTTGTGGCGATTGGCGACAGAGTTGCAAACTCTGGCTCAAGAACAATACCTCACACCAGGTGTCAATGCCTTCCTTCTATGGTGGTTAAAAGTTGTTTCTGATCCCAGACGTGCCGCTGTCTTCTCCAGGCTGGTTCTTCACTTCTCAGTTCTCTCTCTTGGTTTAATACGTCCATTCAATTATCTGGTGTTAAGTCGGAGTGTGTACTGGCGTTCTTGTGGATTAACTCCACTACCAACTACTCCGTTATGGAAAACTGGAGGAAATAATAGCTAGGACTGAGTATATTACAAACTCCAATCACACAATAGAGCGGAAAAGTAATGTGAAGGACCTGGGTGTGGTAATGTCCGAAGACCTCACCTTCAAGGACCACAACAATGCCACTATTACATCTGGGAGGAAACTGATAGAATGGATAATGAGAACATTCAAGACAAGAGATGCCAAGCCAATGATGATCCTTTTTAAATCACTTGTTCTCTCTAGGCTAGAATACTGCTGTACTTTAACATCTCCATTCAAGGCAGGTGAAATTGCAGATCTAGAGAATGTACAGAGAACCTTTACTGCACGTATAAGTTCCATCAAACACCTTCACTACTGGGAACGCCTGGAAGCACTAGACTTACATTCACTAGAGAGCAGGCGAGAGAGAGATATAATCTACACCTGGAAGATTCTGGAGGGACTGGTCCCTAATATGCACATAGAATCACTCCATACGAAAGCAAAAGACTTGACAGACGGTGCAACGTACCCCCAGTGTAAAGTAGGGGCGCCATTGGTACACTAAGAGAAAACACAATAAGTGTCCGGGGCCCAAGACTGTTCAACAGCCTCCCACCAGCCATAAGGGGCATTACCAGTAGACCTCTGGTTGCCTTCAAGAGGGAGCTGGACAGATACCTAATGTCAGTGCCAGATCAGCCGGGCTGTGGTTCGTACGTTGGACTACGGGTAGCCAGCAGTAACAGCCTCGTTGATCAGGCCCTGATCCACCGGGAGGCCTGGTCATAGACCGGGCCGCGGGGACGTCGATTCCCGGAATGCCCTCCAGGTAGCAGGTATCGATAACGGCCCCATGCAGCACGTTTCAAATACACTTCACGGGCACATGCAGGAGACCACCAAGGCCCGCATGTCTAAGAATGCCTGCCTGAGGTTTGAGGAATTGAACGTGATGCTGCAGTCAAAACTAGGGTCGAAAACTGGTGCACCAGCTCATCAATAGAGGACGAATGAGAGTCCCCACAAAAGGAGGCAAGATGAGAGTACAAGTCAAAATTCGCTCGTACAAATTGCCAATGGGGGCTACGAGGGGGTCGGGAATATGTATTAGAAGTAAGAATAATATGAAATTGATCACTGTCATGCAAATCCGGGCGAACAGTCCAAGCATAATCAAGTGCAATTGACGAGGAGCAGATAGAAAGATCAATGCAAGAGAGAGACTGAGTGCGAGAGTCAAGAGAGCGCCCGTATTTAAAACGAAGAGGATGAGAAGTGAGAAGTCTCTCCAACTGATCACCACGAGAGTCACAGTTAGACCGTCCCCAAAGATGATGGTGAGCGTTAAAATCAACTGGCAACAAGATGAGCGGCGGTAGAAATCAAGAACGCAATATCCGAGATACAGAATGCACGGGAAGGTGAGAGATATAGAGAGCAAACTGTATACCATCTGTGCAAATAAATACGAGCTGCAGTATAATGCAGAAGAGAACGAACCAAGACCTGTTGATACAGTATACCAACGTGCACAAGAAACGCACTCTCATTAAATGATTCATCAGGAAATGTAATCACTGAGAGGTCACGTCCCTCTCAGATCCAAGCATTCGCCTACTGTGTAGGCGAAACGTTTCGGATTAAATATGCCTAACTGTTGCCTGTGTCTTACTTACCAACCTGTCGGTAGCAAGTAGTATCAGCATGATCTGCAACACCGCAGACCCAGCACTCTGCTGCAGATTTGCAGTATTTAGCGGGGTGTCTAAAGCGCCAACAATTTGGACACTGTTTGGGAGTAATGGCTACTTTACGAACCTCTAGGCGATGACCCGCAATATAAACGGAGGACGGGAGTTCACGGCAGTCAGAGGTTAAGCAGGTGATGTTACAGGGAAAGCGCCTTCGCCCGTGAGCAGCCAGGACACATGTATCCACTATGAAAATAGGAAGGTCTTGAAGAGCTAATTGCTCCAAAATATCACCGGAAGACCGAAAATCACTCTGTACAATGGTACGCAGTAAAACCACCGTACTACTGCAAGAATTGAGAGTAGCGTGCTTGTGAACTGTGATTGCAATGTTATCAATGGAAGTAAGATGGGAAAGATCATGAGCTTGTTCTGCATTCTGAACTGTAATGATGCGCACACCGCTTCAAAGAGCGTCAAAAGATATATTTTGGCCAAAGTGTTGTAAATGAGCTTTACCAATACTATGGTCAGAAAGATAATCAGTTGGAGATGTCGGTTGTAGGGAAAAGAATTTAGTCCACTGCATACTTGTAAATTGGTGCGTAAAGGAAGTGGGTGTCACGTAGGTCGTTTTTGGGTGGAATTAGCAGACATCGAAGAACCGTCGTCAGCAAATGGTCTGGAACGTTTAGGCGTAGTACTGCGGGAGGCCCGACCTGAGGTAGGTGGGCGATCCACCTGAAAACCATCGCACCGTATTCAGGAAAGCTGGACGCATAGTTAAAAGCGTGCAAAAGGCAGAGGCACTTGAAGAAATGGGCGGAGCCTCAGCACCTGGAGCGGGTGACAAAGCGTCACCAGCACAAGGTACAGGGGTATGGGATGAGTCTGGATAATGGTCCAATAACAGAGCCAGATCAGAAAAGGATGTGGTAACAAAAAGGGGCCTGGGAGGAAAAGTGTTATCACGGAACGAAGACTCCATGATAATGGTACTTCTTTCTTTTAATTATAGTTAAAAAAAAAAAGATAGGAAAAAAAAGTGGGACAGCAGAGAGACAGTCACTAGAAGGCATGAAAGGGCCATAAGTTCCCCCCTCTCATCTGAAAGGACCTCGAGACCACGAACAGTGCAGATGCAGCATGGCACCCGTGCCATACCCTACCCGTCACGCCAGTAAACCAGCGCTCCGGGATAGCAACGTCACTTCTACCGAGCCACTTCGGTTGACAAAAGAGAGGGCGGTGTGAAACCCACCACAAAGCATACCTCCTTCGGCTGCCACCATCCAGAACCCACAGGCAGCCTCTGGAGATACACCCGTCACCTGCACGACACCCCGTCCACTTCTCGGAAATCCGGGAAGGGAGCAGGGCGCCTCCAGATAATCCAGATTCCACGGCAAACTACACCACACCCGAGGAACCTCACAGAGCGGGATGAACCCCAGCATACTTCCCACTAACTAGAAACCGTAATGCCAGAGGGGAGGAACCCAGAGGCTACAAACGGGAATTGGAAAAGGGAGGGTTGGGAGAGGGAAGGAAAGGGAAAAACGGGGGATGGGGAGGATGGGATAGGGAAGGGAGGATTCGGGGGTAATTGGGTTCGATCTGAGGAAGGAGACCAAAAGGTCTAACTCCGTAAACCAAGAGCCTCTTCGTCACACACAAGTACTGCTACATACATCTACGGCTACATACAACTGTTACCACATACATCTACCGTCACACAAGGCTACTAACACATACAACTACCGCCAAAAAACTCCAACTGCATACAAATACTGCAACTACTGCTGCATCCAAACTTTCGACTATATTTCTCTTATAACTCGAGAACGCCTTGTCCAGTTGGCTTCAGATTTTAAATACAATGTGCCCGATAACTAGGAACGGATTCTTGGAACAAATGGTATGGATTGCAATTACTGCCACTTAAAAGACTGCCACATGCAATAACAAATACATACAAAGACTGCCACATGCAATAACAGATACATACAAAGACTGCCACATGCAATAACAGATACATACAAAGACTGCCACATGCAATAACAGATACATACAAAGACTGCCACATGCAATAACAGATACATACAAAGACTGCCACATGCAATAACGGATACATATAAAGACTGCCACATGCAATAACAGATACATATAAAGACTGCCACATGCAATAACGGATACATATAAAGACTGCCACATGCAATAACAGATACATACAAAGACTGCCACAGGTAAACTCCAGCAACAGATATATATAACGACTGTTATATACAACTATCACATACAATTTCTGACACACAGTTACTATCATATAAAACTACAGTAACACAGTTACTAAAACAAGTTCTACCACATACAGTTATTCCAACATGAAGGTACTTCCTCATGCTGCTTATTCCACATAACATTATCGCCAAACAGAGTTACTGTCACTTACAATTTGACACATACAAATGTTGAGTCATAAAACTAATGCGACATGCAATTAATGTCACAAGCAACTACCGCCATATATAACTACTGCTTCATACAACTACCGCTACTTAGAACTGCTCTCTCATTCAGCCCGTGCCACATATTACTACTGTTGCATACATCTGCTGCCACAAGTAACTATTGCTTCATAATACTACTGTAACATACAACTACTGTGATATACAGATAATGCCACATGAAACTACTGCCTGGTGCAACTGCTACTTCACGCTACTATTGCTGCATGCGCTTACTGCCTGATACAACCAGTTTCATACAGCTACTGCCACATACAACTACTGCCACATATATCTTCTGCTTCATACAATGATTATTAGATACAGCTACAACAGGAGACATCTACTGTCACATACAACTACAACTCCATAAAGCTTTGCTGCTAGTTACAACTTACGAGTATTGACACTTAGTACTGTTACTACTTAGTTATTACCACCCAGGGCTAGCTAGTCCCAGATTTAGCATTCTATTTCTCGAGCTCTGAAATGTTAGAGTTGGAAAGAGGCCATTTTCTATCTCAAGGGCCAGTCTGTATCTTGGGTGGCTATACCGTACACTCCACAGTAAACAAAAACATGACAGATAGTAAAAAGACTGATATTTTGGAGGGTTACTGGCGGAACAGAATGTATCTGATATTTCTGGCAGCAGGTTTCCTAGCGCTTGGAGGTTTAATATTGTGACCCGATATTCCGCCTAACTGATCTGTTTTTAAGCTGAGAGATTCTATACTACCTGACGGAGAAACCTTCGAAGCCATAACGTGGAGAGGTTGTTCAGGTGGTGTCGCGTGTCCTAGATGATCGTCTTACGGCATACGATGTGAGACTTAGAAGTATAAAACGCCTTTTAGCTGTCACAAGAGTGAAACAAATAAGCTGGAAAAACGAAAAACTTCAAACAGTCCTCTCCTCATTAGAACTTTATGGTGAGGACTGAGTAATCCCGTGAAAGAGGAAAGCTCAAGACATCGACATTCTGAGTTTAAGGCTCAGTGGGTACTCTTTCAAGAAGAAATGTAGTCAGACATGTGTACCTGGTGTGAGAGCAATGGTGTTCGTAGCAGAAATAGTTTGGCAAGTGATCAGATAGCGGCACCTTATGAGAGAACCCGAAGGAGTTGTGTGGCTTCTGAGTTTCTTACGAGAGTATTGCAATGTCAGGGTTGTACAGTATTCCTAAACAAAATCTTTGAAGCTTCTAAATATAATCCTCTAACTCTGCGTATTAGAGAATTTGGTATTAGAGAATTTGCTATTAGAGAATTTGCTATTAGAGAATTTGCTATTAGAGAATTTGCTATTAGAGAATTTGCTATTAGAGAATTTGCTATTAGAGAATTTGCTATTAGAGAATTTGCTATTAGAGAATTTGCTATTAGAGAATTTGCTATTAGAGAATTTGCTATTAGAGAATTTGCTATTAGAGAATTTGCTATTAGAGAATTTGCTATTAGAGAATTTGCTATTAGAGAATTTGCTATTAGAGAATTTGCTATTAGAGAATTTGCTATTAGAGAATTTGCTATTAGAGAATTTGCTATTAGAGAATTTGCTATTAGAGAATTTGCTATTAGAGAATTTGCTATTAGAGAATTTGCTATTAGAGAATTTGCTATTAGAGAATTTGCTATTAGAGAATTTGCTATTAGAGAATTTGCTATTAGAGAATTTGCTATTAGAGAATTTGCTATTAGAGAATTTGCTATTAGAGAATTTGCTATTAGAGAATTTGCTATTAGAGAATTTACTATTAGATTATTATTATTATTATTATTATTATTATTATAATCAAAAGAAGCGCTAAACCACAAGGGTTATACAGCACGGCGGGGCAGGAGAGGATGCAGGGAGAATGGATTGTAAGCGGGAGATGGATGATTAGTAGGGTATGGAGTACAGCAGGACAGTGGATAGTGCAGGGATAGAGGGTAGCAAGAGATCGAGGTAGAAGGGACTGAGGGAGGTGCTATAGGTATAATTTTCAGAGTTTGTGTAGTAAGTCAGTTTCTGTCAAAAAGTCAACGAGAGAGTCAGGATTAAAGGAGGGTCCATCAGCAAGAAGGGAAGATAAAGAAAGGGCCGCAGAGCGAAGACGTCGTTGGAGGTAAATTCTGCGTGCTCGTTGAGAAAGTGGACAGTCCAACAGAATATGTCGAACAGACACTGGAACCTGACAATGCTCACAGAGAGGGGCAGGGAGCCTCTCCATGAGATACCCGTGCGTAAGACGAGTGTGGCCAATGCGAAGACGGGAGAGTGTAGTCTCCCAACCTCGACATTGGTGACAAGAAGAAGGCCAGAAACCTATACTCGGTTTAATAGAATGAAGTTTGTTATTTAGCAGGTCAGACCAGCGTTGTTGCCAACGGGTGCGAAGGTGGGTAGCAATGACCGCAAAATAGTCCGTAAAAGGAACACCTCTATATGAAACTGGAAGGTCATGTACTGCTGACCGCGCAGCAGTGTCTACCTGTTCATTGCCCTGTACGTCAACATTACCAGGGACCCAACAAAAAACAATATCTTTATGCTTGCTAGAGATACGGAGTAACCAAAGTTGGATACGAAGAACTAGGGGGTGAGGTGTATCAATTTTACGGATAGCCTGTAAAGCACTAAGGGAGTCTGAAACGACCACAAATGGTGATACATTCATAGATGCAATACGGATAAGTGCCACAAGAATGGCATACAATTCAGCCGTAAATATGCTAGCCGAGGGTAATAGATGCCCTAGTACGACGCTGTCCGGAAACACTGCTGCGAATCCGACACAGTCAGACAACTTTGAACCATAGGTGTACACTGCGATGGCATGGGAATGAGAACGGAAGTGGTGTAGAAAAAAAGAGCGAGAAGCCGCCGTAGGTAGGCGGGCTTTCGCGCAAGGTAGAGGAATAGAAGAGACATGGACAACAGGAACTTCCCAAGGGGGTTGGGGAAAGGGAGACGTCACATGAACATATAGACGTGGTAGCTGAAGGGAAGACAGGAATGAATATAGACAAAGAGAAAAGGGACGAAGTAAGCAGGAGCGACGAACAAATAAAGAGCGTCTACTAACATCTGTAACAATCCTATACTTGGAAGAATTGCGGAGGTCGTGAGAGCGAACATAATAGCGAATGCAATGTGCATCACGACGATCGGATAAGGATGGAATGTTTGCTTCTACATAGAGGCTCTCAACCGGGGAAGAACGAAATGCACCAAGGCATAAGCGTAATCCCTGGTGATGGATGGGATTAAGGATGGAAAGAGTAGCAGGCGAGGCCGCCGAATGTATCTGCTCACCATAATTGAGTTTTGATAAAATTAGGGCTGAATGTAGACGAAGGAGAGTTCTACGATCAGCCCCCTACGAAAGATGTGCGAGGGTTTTAGGAGGTTCAGCCAGCTATGACAAGTTGCCTTCGGAGAGGTAATGTGAGGTTTCCAAGACAATCGACTGTCAAACAGGAAGCCGAAAAACCTGACTGTATCACGTTCTGGGATACATGAGCCGTATAGGTACAACGGATGATGAGACCACTGAACGTCTAGTAAACGTAATTTGATGAGTTTTGCTACTAGAAAATTTAAACCCATGAGATGTGGCCCAATCGGAAACTCGGTTGACGGCATGCTGGAGGGAAACTGCAATGAGGTGACAGTCAGCACCCGCACAAGCTATAGCAAAGTCATCCACATAAAGTGATGAACAAATGTTGGATGGGAGAACTGATGCCAGATTATTTATAGCAAGGAGAAATAGTGTTGTGCTCAGAACACATCCCTGGGGGACACCTTCAGCTTGGACAAAGTCCGAGGAAAGCTCATTACTAACCCGGACACGGAAATGTCTTTCAGTTAAGAAAGCCTTAAGGAGAGATGGTAGATTGCCTCGGAGGCCTAAGGAGTGGGCCTGGGTCAAGATATTATACTTCCAAGTTGTGTCATAAGCCTTCTCAAGATCGAAAAAGATGGGAATAACCGAGTGGTTATTGGCAAAGGCATTACGAATATACGTATCCAAGTGCAGTAAGGGGTCAATGGCAAACGGCCCTTACGAAAGCCATATTGACTAGTGGAGAGACTACCGAGTCTCTAAATACCACATCAAACGTCTATTAACTAGACGTTCCATCACCTTGCAAACTGCACTGGTAAGAGCGATGGAACGGTAGTGTGAGGTATCATGTCCCGTAGTACCCGGTTTGCGAAAAGGAAGAACAATAGCAGACTTCCACAGTTGGGGAATAACTCCTTGCTACCATATAAGATTAAAGAGTCGTAAGAGGACAGTAAGAGCAGACTGATGTAAATGCTGTAGCATACGAATATGTATGCCATCTGGCCCAGCTGCCGATGATCGGCAAGCCGAGAGTGTTGCTCCAGTTCTTGAAGGGTAAAAGGCACATTATAAGATTCTTCTCTGAGAGAAGAAAAATCTAAGGGCTTTAACTCGCTGGCAGACTTAGAAGAAAGGAACGAGGGCATAGATGGAGCCCTTGAGAAATGCAGGGTCGAGAATTACCACCAATTTCGCACTGCTTCCAGACTGACTCATTGAAAGCGGAAGTGACCGTAGAAACTCATCTCGCCGCAAGTGCGTTTAGGCACGATGACACGGGAGCAATTGCTCTTCTGCTTAAGAACAGGAGTCTCTCTGTGGTTCTGTTATACCGATACCTGCCCCACGCAGCGCATTTCAAACGTACTGCCCGAGCACAAGAAGGAGACCAACAAGGCACGCACTTCTGAGGATGCTTGCCCGAGGTTTGTGGGATAGAATGTGAAGCTGCTGTGAAGACGGAGGACGAAAAGAGATGTAAAACTTCATCAATGGAGGACGAGGAAGGAACCTCAGTAAGCAGTAAGTTGTGCGTAAAGGTCCCATTTCGCCCAGTCAAATTGCCAGCGTGGGCTACGAGGAGGTGGAGAATATGAAGGGGACATAAGGATGATTGGGAAATGATCGCTATCATGCAAGTCCGGGAGGACAGACCAGGTGAAGTCAAGGACAGTTGATGAAGAGCAGATGGAAAGATCGATGCAGGAGAAAGAATGAGTTTGGGGATCAAAATGGGTAGGAGTACCCGTATTTAAAACATGGAGAGGAGAGTAGCAAGAAATGCCTCCAACTTAACGCTACGGGAGTCACAGTGTGACCCTCCCCAAAGAAAATGGTGTGCATTAAAATCGCCAAGTAATAGAAGGGGTGGCGGCAAGGTAAAAAAACAGAAAATCAACATCTGGGATAGACAATGCTCGCGAAGGGGAGAGATATAAAGAACAGAGTGTATACCACTTATTCAAGTGGATACAAGCTGCGGTGTAATGTAGAGAAGAATGAACATAGAGCTGACGGTATGGAATACCAGTGCATATAAGAATAGCACTTTCGTTAAAGGATCCATCGAAAAAAGGATCCGCTGAATATAACAAATCATAGCCTGAAAATGGCCGGATAACAGAGGATTGCAATTTGGGTTCTTGCAGACAGACACCAACAGGGGAAAACTGGGAGAGCAACACCTGAAGCTCACCCCAGTTACCCCTGAGGCCTCAGATATTCCACTGCAAATAAGCCATGATTTATAGAGAGAAAGATAGAAGTCGAGGTTAGAGGTATCTATGGACTAGGGTTAGAAAAGTCCACATGTGGAGGCAGCGGAAGAATCGTAATCAGAGAAGGAGTGGGACGCTGTGAAGGAAGGAGGGGTGTAGACGAAGAGAGAGCAGGAGGAACCGGAGGTGGAGCGGTGTCCATCAACGTTCCAGACTCTGCAATAAATTCTGCGATAGCTTCCAGATTTTCGGAAGACAAAGATGCAGAATGTGGGACTACATTAGAAATGGGAGGAGAGGGAGCAACTATCGGGAGTCTATAGACTGTACTAAAGCAGGAGGCGAGGAGATGGAAGAGGAAACTGTCGATGGGGCTTGGGAGGGGAAAGGGGATGAAGATAGTGAACGAGGAGGAGGATGAACCTCCACACACGTTACAGAACTAGTCGGAGGCGAAGAACCCGGCAATAGGGATTTTTTGCGGGACTTATGAGAAGAAGGGGGGCACTGAGGTTTAGGCGAAGGACGAGGACGTGTAGACTCAGAACTGTGCGAGTGAGTAGAGGAAGGAGTGTTGACAGTATGGGATGCCGAGGTAGGGACCTCGGAGCCAAGAACATCAAAAGGATTCGAGACAGGGGTGACTGAGGATCTTGTAACCACAGAGGAAGTCAAGGAAGTTGGGACCCCAGAAGTGGGGCGACGTTTATCAATGCGAGAATAGGAAATACGGGGAAGTCTCCCTTGTAGGCGTAGATGAGAGACGGCCATAGCATATGAGAAGCCTTCCGCCTCTTTGAGACAATGGATTTCCCGCTCATTCAGGTAAACCTGACAACGGCGAGAGTACGATGGATGTGCGTCATGACAGTTAAGGCAAGAGGGAGGTAGAGTACAAGAAGGACTGTCATGGTCGTCGGCACCAGACTGGGCATTCGGCCATGGACCTGCAATATTTCGCTGGATGACCAAATGCCAGCAGTTTCTACACTGTTGTGGTGTAGGGGTCACCTTTCGAACTTGTAAACGTTGACCTGCAATGTAAACCGAAGGTGGTAGTTCACTGCAGTCGAAGGTTAAACGAGCTATTTTGCAAGGATAACGTCTTCGCTTATTGGCAGGGAGGACAAAAGTGTCAACTTTAAGGATAGGGAGTTCTTGGAGCTCAAGCTGCTCCAAAATGTCATCACCACATGTCTGGAAATTCCGTTGGACAATGCTGTGGGGTAAAATGACAGAACCACTACAAGAATTGAGAGAATGGTGCTTGTCAATAGTGATAGGAACAGTATCTATGGTCGTAAGAAGAGAAAGATCACGAGCTTGGCCAGCATTCTGGACCGTGATGATGCGAGTGCCGCTCTTGAGAGCGTGAAATGAGATATCTTTACCAACATACCGTAGTAGAGCCTTACCAATACTATGGTCTGAAAGATAGGTATGTATTAGGAGAAGTCGGTCTTAGAGTAAAAATCTTTGTCCATTGAGTAGTGTGAAACAAAGAACTTAAGGGGAGTGCGTGAAGAGCTGGTCGTTTCTGAGATGGACGAGAAGGAAGTGTCGAATCGTCATGTAAGGGTCGTGGTCGTTTGTGTGCGGGACCGGGGGTGGTTCGACGTGTGACGGAATCAAGGTCAGAGAATAGCTAAGGTCAGACGTATTGAAAGGGCCAGTCGGATCCCCGGTACATGAAGCAGGTGACGAACCGGCACTAGCAAGAGGTACAGGGGTATTAGGGTTGTCCGAAGAGTTGTCCATTAACGAGGTAGGGTCAGAACTAGGGGGGAACGTGGAGGAATAGCCCCTAGGAGGAATGAAAGGGGCGTAAATCCCCCTCCGCGCCCAAGAGGACCTCAACACCGCAAGTAGTGCAGATGCTGCATGGAACCTGTGCCATACCCTACCCTTCATGCCAGTAAACCAGCAATCCGGGATAGCAACCTCACATCCACCGAGCCACCTCGGCGGACAAAAGAGAGGGCGGCCGGATATCCACCACAAAGCATACCGCCTTCGGCCACCACCCCCGGAATCTGAAAGGTGGCCTCCAGAGATACACCCGTCGCCCGAAAGATACCCAAGGCCACCCCCCGGGAGACCGAAGAGGGATCGGGACATCCTCAGGCGATTCAGATTCCACGGCAAACTACACCACCGCCAAGAACCTCAATGGAATGGGATTGGACCACGGTACCCTTCCCCCTACCTAGGAACTAGAATGCCTGTGGAGAAAAGCTCCCAGGGTAAAAATGGGAAGGAAATAAGGAAGGGATGAGGAGGAGGAGGAGGAGGAAAGAGAAAAGGGAGGATGGAGAAGATGGGAAAGGGGAGGGGGGATTGGGGGGGTAATTAGGTTCGGTCTGAGGAAGAAGACCAAAAAGGTCCAATTCCTCAGACCGATAGCCTCTTTACCGCATCAAGGAGCCCCCCTTAAAGAGGATTTGGTATTAGAGAATTTTTGTATTAGAGAATTTGGTATTAGAGAATTTGGTATTAGAGAATTTGGTATTAGAGAATTTGGTATTAGAGAATTTGGTATTAGAGAATTTGGTATTAGAGAATTTGGTATTAGAGAATTTGGTATTAGAGAATTTGGTATTAGAGAATTTGGTATAGGAGAATTTGGTGATAGAGAATTTGGATTAGAGAATTTGGATTACAGAATTTGGATTACAGAATGGATACAGAATTTGGCATTACAGAATTGGACAGAATTGGTATTACAGAATTTGGTATTACAGAATTTGGTATTACAGAATTTGGTATTACAGAATTTGGTATTACAGAATTTGGTATTACAGAATTTGGTATTACAGAATTTGGTATTACAGAATTTGGTATTACAGAATTATTATAATCAAAAGAAGCGCTAAACCACATGGGTCATACAGCGCAGCAGGGCAGGGCAGGATGCAGGGAGAATGCATTGTAAGAGGGAGAGGGATGATTAGTAGAGTATGGAGTGCAGCAGGGCAGTGGATAGTGCAGGGATAGAGGGTAGCAAGAGATTGAGGCAGAAGGGACTGAGGGGAGTGCTAGAGGCATCATCTTCAGAGTTTGTGTAGTAAGTCAGTTGCTGTCAAAAAGTCAATGAGAGAGTCAGGATTAAAGGAGGGCCCATCAGCAAGAAGGGAAGGTAAAGAAAGGGCCGCAGAGCGAAGACGCCGTTGGAGGTAAATTCTGCGTGCTCGTTGATAGAGTGGGCAGTCCAACAGAATATGGCGAACAGATAATGGAACCTGACAATGCTCACAGAGACATTGGTGACAAGAAGAAGGCCAGAAACCTATACTCGGTTTAATAGAATGAAGTTTGTTATTTAGGAGGTCAGACCAGCGTTGTTGCCAACGGGTGCGAAGGTGGGTAGCAGTGTCTGCCTATTCATTGCCCTGTACGTCAACATGACCAGGGATCCAACAAAAAACAATATCTTTGTGTTTGCTAGAGATACGGCATAACCAAAGATGGATACGAAGAACTAGGGGGTGAGGTGTATCAAATTTGCGGATAGCTTGTAAAGCACTAAGGGAGTCTGAAACGACCACAAATGGTGACACAGGCATAGATGCAATACGGATAAGTGCCACAAGAATGACATACAATTCAGCCGTAAATATGCTAGCCGAGGATAATAGATACCCTCGCACGACGCTGTCCGGAAACACTACTGCGAATCCGACGCCGTCAGATGACTTAGAACTATCGGTGTACACTGCGATGGCATGGGAATGAGAATGGAAGTGGTCTAGAAAAAGAGAGCGAGAAGCCGCCGTAGGTAGTTGGGCTTTCGTGCAAGGCAGAGGAAAAGAACAAA